>UCOH01012651.1:7711-42036 GCA_900474275.1 Synergus japonicus
AGAGACGAAAAATTTGTCACAGAAATGAATCCTACAGAGATGGCTGCATGGTAAACTTTCAAAAAGGTCGCAGAGAATTTCTTGGGAAATCAGACGAGTGATGATTACGAGACTTTAGTTGAAGATTTGTTGAAAAGTTTCAAAAATTTAAGCTGCTTAATGAACTTAAAGTTAAATTTCCTACATTTTCATCTTGAGTACTTTCTAGAAAATTGCGGAGACTATTGCGAAGAACAGGGTGTACGATTTCACTTAGATAGTAAGGAAATGGAACGTCGCTATCAATGAAGATGGGATGTAAATATGATAGCAGATGTTTGTTGGTCGCTTAAAAAGTCAAAACAGCCAGACTTTTTGAAAAGAAAAATAAATCCTTGCATTCAGATGTAGAGACCCCAAAAACGTATCATTATGGTCTCACACAACTATATTTTTTTAAGTTTTCAATACCGTGTAAACTTTATATATAACAACGTAAATAACCTCTGATTGACTTATGAGGTTTTGCGGGAAACAAATTGATAATACCATATCTGATTCGGATTCAGATACCCCAAAAATGTTAGGAATTGTAGTAATTTTTAATAATAATTTTTTTGTCCATTTGACCTTCAATTGACGTATATTATGACGTGGTGGGGGTAAACGGACATGAGATTCGGACTCAGCGTGCCGAAAAACCTAGGGATATATAGGTCACCTTTCTGTAAGAAGAACATTTTTTTGTATGCCTGTGAAACGCTATGAAAAAAAGTTAAGAGATAAAAAATGTTCCTTTTTGAACGTCTTGCAAGACCCACCATTTTATGCCTAAACATACTTCAAAATGTTCTGAAAAATGTGCCCCCAGTTAGAAATTAATTGAAGTGGTAGAACAAGGTGAAAAAAATTTTAAATCTTCAGCGTACAGCGTTACCACCCGCTGTTTGCATGCGTATCTACACTGACTGTAAAGGGGTAATATTTTATTGTGAGTTCCTTCCCTCTCACAATTCGGGGTGCTTTTTTATTGTGAGTCCCCTCGCCTCTCACGTATCAGGTTCCTGATTTCCTTTATTGATGAGACCACTCTTAATCTTCGTCGCTATCCTCTTCAATTACGGGAATAATACTATTCTTAGTGAACATTCCGCTGAGAATTGCATCTGGCTTTAGAATTTTTGAAATGTACCTTGGATGGGATAGATAGTATATAATTGCAGCAATATGTGAACAGCAACCAACAGTCCTATTTCTGTTAGCGCAATCACACACGTATTCCAATAAACCAGACATTCCAACACTATTGGGCTTATATTTAATGAAACATTTATATAGTTTTTTAGAAATATGCCGTGATTGAACTTGCACTCTTAATACATTCGGTTGATCTTTCACGTATTGCATGTTTACCTGTTCATCTTTGTCAATCATTTCGGCCAAGTATGATACGGCCTGCGATAGCTGATACGTTCCGATAAAAAATATGTATAATTCTTTCTCGGTCAGTTCAGGAAAATCTAAAATGTCATTGCATGTTATGTTTTGAAAAATAACTTTCTTACGAAGCCAGCCTTTCTCTTCTACTTCAGTAGCCAAAGTGTTTTCAAGATTTTTCCTGACTCTCATTCTATCCAAGATCTCAGTTACAAATTCTGTATCAGATTTTAATCTCTCTCCAAATTGGTTATGAAAAAATGACGCAATTCGAAAGAGAGCTCCAACTTTTGGAAGCATCTTGTTGTCCAGTTTGTGGTCTAAGAGTTTATATTTTTGCTTTAACATTCCGTGAACAGCTTCAACTGCCCAACGAATTTTCGTCACATAACGGGACTCATTTGATTCTTTAGCAGTTAGTTGTTTTCATTTCCCTTTCAAAGCAGGCATTAGAACGTTAATTTTTTTGAGTTCTAAGTCAGCTTTCACGTCCCGGAAGCCGCGATGAAGTACAGCATAATCGTTCTCTTTCAACAATTTGCACCAGCCATCTGCATTTTGGAGAAGGGTTTTCATGATCTCTCCATCATTGAAATTCGCAGGATATGGTCCTAGCATATCAACCACGAATCCATCAGTTGTACAAATTGTGAATGGCTTGCAGAGTGGTACTTTCTTCTGACCTGAGAAAATTTTTCTCTAAAAAAAATGAAAATTCGCAAATTTTCATTATTCGTACTTTTCTGAAGACGTGCATAAGTTCCATTACAGATCAGAAACAAATTTGTACGAATATCAAATAAACTTTTGGCTATTTCTGTGGTGTGAGTTTCAATTAAGTCCTCTCTATTCGAATTACTTAAACCGAAACGAGATGGCAAGACATCTTCTTGAAACGATTTTATTATTGCTGATGTATATTCAGAAACCAGCTGCTCTTATTCAATCATTGAAGTCATCATATCCCTTAATTCTATTATATTCTCCCAAGTCAAACCTGTGAAAACAAAAAGATTATTATTAAAAAATCGACTTTTTATTAAGTGCGCTTGACAACACCGATTACCTGCAGGTATATGGATTTTCCTTTTAATATAAGCTTGTAAACGAGCTTCTTCTGGAACGACAGTTAGATTTGATGTAGCGAAACAAAGGCAACAACATTTATGAGTAGAAATAGTTCTCGAGATTTGAACTTTCAACTTTTCAACGCTTGATTTGTCTGCTGCAGGTTTTAGCCGTGTCTTAAATGTTGGATCATCAGTTTTCAATTGTGAAAGACATTTATCATTTCCAGACGACGTGCTTTCTACATCATCATCAATTTTTTGTTTCTTATATTGAAACACTCGACATTTTGCACATAAAATATCGTTAACAGAAATTGTTTTTTGAAGCCTATTAGACAAAGTCGATGCTTCAGCCTCAGTTTCGACCATTTTATTCTTTCCCGATATTTTATTTAAATACTTATTACACCCGGCACACTTAGGATTGTTTGTCAATAAATACATTTTTCCGAAGCTACCTGATACGAAGTAGGAAAAAAAGAGTATTTTGAACCGGAGACAATATATGTGGGAAAGTATTTATGAAGTACAAATACACAAGCGAAAATGATTGATAATATACTTTTAAGAAACAAAGGTAAGCACAATTCAGTAAAATCAATGTTAATTCAAGAATAGGGTTTGAAAAACCCAATAATTGTTTTGAAAATTATATAAAACACAATCACACAAAAAACATCATCAACTATAAAAAAACGTACGAAAATCCAGAAACGCAGTAAACGTTATTTGGTAGAATGGGGTTTTTGTGGTCGCTGAAAAACGCGTTTAGTTTTTGATGTAAAATACAAGGTGATCCATTTTAATCTATAAGTATATTCTATAATACTTTATTTACGAAAAAATGGTTTAGACAAAAGTTGACCAGGATCGATAGGGCCATTCAACTGTTGTACCATCAATTTTGACCTTGAGTTCAATTTTCAAGGTCATTTGTTTCAAACACGCACCAAATACACGTTCAGCGCGTTCGAGAGCTTACGTTGTTTTGCGTTTTTCGATTTGTTCTCGATATTTATGACCAAAATATCGATTAACCCAGCAATTCGACATATATTTATTATAAGAATTTGCACTTTTTAGAAAATAAATTTTTCAAAAATGTTCTTTGGTACACTCATCTCCCAATCGAGGGCTCTTTTCACGCTTGGCTGATTCTACGTCCCCCCCGGCCCCCCGAGCGTCCCTCGACAGAGCCTACATTGAATAGCTCGAGCTATTTTAATCCTATCCGATTGAGGGCACTCGACCCCCGAGTGATGCCGTCGATCGGTCTATAATCTCTCGAAATATTTTAAATATCTAGAATTCCGAAAAAGAACTTAAAATCCTTTATAATCATTTAAAAGTTCTCTTAAAATACTTAAAATATTTTGAAAATTTAATGAATTTTAAAGGATTTCAAAAGATTACAAGGATTTTGAACAATTAAGTTTTTTGCTCAACCCGGAAATTAATTAAATCTTTATTTAATTTTAAAGACATTTGATTATAGGTAGTAATTGTTTTTTTCAGATTTTTGGAAAGGAAGAATTAGAAAAAACAACATTAAAATCTTTAGGAATTACAAAAGGTAGAGCAATGCTGAGACTTTTGCATCGTGATCCAAATCAGAAAAAGGAACAAGCTCATGTTTATATTCCAAAAAAGATAAAGGCTACTTCTAAAGAATATGAAAATTCATCATCTTCAATCGTAAACTATATTTCCAATAAAATATTTGATCCTATTAAATCAATTAAAGTTGAAATTGACAAAAAAATAAAAGAAAGTGAACTTCGAAATTTACAAGTGAAAGAAGCATCACCAAATCAAGTCGAACCGAATGTTGCTTGTAAAAGCATTTGCGAAAAGCCGAAAAAAGAAACAGGCAGTCTAAAGTCTAAAGAAGAAGCAAGCAGTGTGAGGAATGTGTTTGAGGAAAGTGAAATTAAATTAGAATATGTAAGTTACACTTTTTCTAATTTCAAAATAATTTATTTATAAAATTTTTGTAGAATAAGAATTTCATGCGAGCGCCTCGGACGTTAAAGACATGATTTTTGTATCTTATTTATTTGTGTTTTTTAAAATACTATTTCTTAATTTTAGGAGATTTCAGAAGATTTCAGGACATGTTTTATTATTTTAAAGAATTGGAAACATTTCAAGTGATTTCAAAGGAGTTCAATATATTTTGCTTCTTCATAGAGGAACCTTTATAGTTGTGACAAAATCGAGTTTCAAAAAAAAAGTTTTTTTGACGGAGAATGATAACACGCGCGGGAGGAGGGAGGCGGCCATTGTAATATGTAAAATCTTGTCAGAAAATTTAAATACAAATCACGAAAATATGTAGAACAAGATATGTATACAATTTAACATTCCAAATTGGCGGCCTTTAAATATTTTAAATATTTTAAATATTTTAATATATTTAGGTGATTTCAGAAATTTTCATATTTTTTTAGAGAAATTCAACTATTGTACATATAGTAACTAATGTAATACATTTGTACTTAAAAAATCGTGAATTCAAAATCTAAAAGTACTCAACTTTTTATAGAAGGAGCAGTACTCCTCAAGTGTACCACCCTCAGAATTCGACTTTGTCTGATCGAACTCAAACTTGGGTAAAGTATTTTCCTACTAGGTGCAACTTTAGCGGAAAAAGACTTTTTCGATTGGATAAAAATTTACCGAGATAGTGGAGGGGGAATTTTTCGAATTTTTTCGATTTTGTACGGTTTTGTACTATTTCGAAGGTATTAAGCTCCTTTCCTATGGAATATACAAAATTTTGCCCCAGATGTTTTTGATAGTTTTTTTCCTGGTCTATCGAATGGTTATAACCATTCTTTTAAAAATTGAAAATTTGGCCGATTTTTTTGAAAATCAAAATAGTTTTGGCTTTTGCAGAAAAAAGGCATATTTTTTTGTATTTTTTTAAAATAAAGCTTAAGTCTATATCTTTCGGTGCTATAAATTTCATCTTGCGTTTTTTGTTGTTTTCGAGAAATTAAATAAAAAGTAAAGCGCCGCGCCGACGGCGCTCGAGACTACTGGGCTTCTCGTTCAGCGGAACTTCTTCAGACTCATTTATCGTATCAATTAAGAAAATTTATTATTTATTAAAATGCTCTATCCATTGTACAGGGTCGAGACTGGCATTAAAGTTTTTTAATCGAATAAATATATTGTAATACGTGGAAATACTCTTTTTCCTTAATATTACGGCCCTATAATGAGTGTAATGCAGGCATTAGAAAACGTTAATGACAGTCTCAAGCTTGTACAATGCATATTTAATAAATAACTAAAAGAAAATATCGAAGACCAAAGAAGTAATTTATTTTTAAATAAATGCAGAGAGCAGTTTAATAAATAATAACTATTCATAATTGCTACGATAAATGAGTCTGAAGATGTTCCGCCGAGCGAGAAGCCCAGTAGTCTCGAGCGCCATCGGCGCTGTGCTAGTCTTTATTCAGTTTCTCGAAGACAACAAAAAACGGCAAGATGAAATTTACAGCATCGAAAGATAAAATATATTCCATAGGAAAGGAGCTTAATACCTTCAAAATAGCACAAAACCGCACAAAATCGAAAAAATTCGAATAATTCCCCCTCCCCTATTTCGGTAAATTTTTATCCAATCGAAAAAATCTTTTTCCTCTAATGTTCTACCTAGTAGGACTATACTTTACCCAAGCTTGGGTTCGATCAGACAAAGTTGAATTCTGAGGGTGGTACACTTGAGGAATAATGCCCCATGTTTGAGAATATTCCCAGAAAATTTCATGTTAATCCGATGAATACTTTTGAAGTTGTACGCATATTCATAACGTCGTCTCTGATTGTTCTACAATGATTGGAGCCAAGCAATAA
This sequence comes from Synergus japonicus, assembly GCA_900474275.1. Classification (NCBI taxonomy): domain Eukaryota; kingdom Metazoa; phylum Arthropoda; class Insecta; order Hymenoptera; family Cynipidae; genus Synergus; species Synergus japonicus. The sequence continues at coordinate 14,065 of UCOH01012651.1, forward strand.
ATTTTCAACACTTTATGTTATAGTAATTTTTCTGTTTCAAAATAAAGTGTAGTAGAGAAGAGAGAAAAGAAAAAACATTTTTAATCCAAAAACTGTTGAGATGAATGAAAGTAGTTTTAGTGAATCTGCATAGAAATTGAAAATGCAGGTCTTTTGATACTTTAAACACGTTTTTCTCAAATCTGTGTTTTTAAAGTCGGTGAGCAAGATATCTCAACGGCTCACCCGATCAGACTCAAATTTTTACACAATGTTAAATAGTACATTACGTGACATGTGTGAACTGACGGCTTTTCTGAAATGAGCGCGATATTTTTGTAACAAGTCGTAGATCGAGTGAGCATGTTTCTTACCTTCATCGCTAAATAAGTTTCATCCGGAGCAGCTTCCAAAAACGAGTTATTTGCTCGGTGGTGAAGACTTTGGCTTTTTTTCCTTTATAACCATGCGAATTTTGACTAAGCAGTGCAGGCAATTCTTTATAATCTTTGATTGAAATTTTCTCGTGAATTTGGATGGTAGCTTTCAATTTAGAATAAAAATTATTATTTTCAAGAATTAATTCTTGAAAATAAACTTTCAAACACTTTTCGGAGGTTATTGCATTATTTGCAATTTTCCACTCTAAAAAGTTCTGATAAGTTTTTTGTACACTTCTCGAGACTGTTTTGGCAATAAATCGCCAGATATTTCTTGCACTTTCGCACGCATATCTGGTGGCGTGTATGGCAATTCATCTTCAGAACTTGACATTTTTATTTTTCTATTAAGTACCCTGTACACATTCAAAATTCAATTAACTGCAATTGACTTGAACTGACTGGTACACTGGTGGTGAAAATAGCTGTCCCTAAAGCATTGACTATGCTCGGAATAAACAGATTGGAATTTCGATCCGGGAAAGGCACACGCGCAGCGTACGTTGATTTCCCGCTGGAGAAATTCTGCCAATCGGTTTCTAATCGGGCGTGCAATTCAAAACCGAGTTAAATTAATTTGATTTTGAATCGCGGGCTACATGTTAAACAATGACAGCATTTCTTCAAGTTGGGTGCTTATTCAGATAAGGCATCTGCCTTATCTGGATAAGCGACAAATATATGTAGGCATCTGCCTACATATATTTGTCGTTAAAAACATTGATTCACCTGTGTCGGTAAATGCTCTCACTGTATTTTCGTAACTCAAGACCGTTACGAAAATACTCACTCTTACAAATAAGACTCTTTTGTGAATTCTGACGTCACACTGTGTGAACAGAGCCATCATTTGGAATTATACTGAAATTATACAACCCTATGTCAAAAAGCCTACCATATCGATTGCCTGTTGCGGCACGAATCACGCCGTTTTTATGATTGTGTTATGAAAAGATACATTTTTCCGTGATTTGATTTAACTTTCCGATAAAAATTTAATATTTTTCTTATTCCTTCGATTAATCACTAGATAATATCATGCACTAATAGAATCTCTTTGGTTTTTTTATTTCCAATGACCCAAACAATTATTATATCAAAAAGAAAATATAACTAAATGAAGTTCAATGTTACTACTTTATGTGTTTTCCATTTGTTTATTCATCGAATGAAAGGCCTTACCAAAAAAATTATTGAAAAATATATTTTTTTTAAGATAAGAAGTGCGTATAACCCCTTAAAAATATATAATTATTAAAAATTAATCTATTGCGTTTATAGAAGAACTGTCGGCGTAATCGCCACCTCTTTTCTGTGATAGGTTAATGCAATTTCGACGTACACTGGAATCTCCAGTTAACGCACCTTGGTATAAGCGGTAAAATTCGCTAAGTGTACCCTATGGTTAGGGATGTGAACTGTATGGAAGCGCATAATCGCATAATTTTCCAATAGTGATAGGAATGAGTAAATATCAATCATTTATCATAGCTTGGGACTATCAGACCCAATTTTAAGGTCGCATAATTTTGCATAATCAGAAGCCGATTGTCGCATAATTTAATTCTCGTTTTTAATTTGTGCGCTTTTTGCGCATTATAAGTAATAATTATAATTATTAATGGAATTTTAACGAATTTAATGTTTTTTTAACTTATGGATAATTACCTTAAAGCTCCTAATAAGTCATTTCAAATAATTCAAAAGTTCACAACACCTTTTCAAATTTATGAAAATTTTGTAATATCTTTTTCAAATTTTTTTAATTTCCTGAATATTTTATAAAACTTGTTCAAATTTCTGAAATTCCATTAGGTGTCTTAAAATTTTTTTAAAATTCCATAAAATCTTAAATTCTCTTAAAATTCATTTAAAATATTTTCAAAATTCCCCTGCGATTACGAGAGCTGCAGGTTCCGAAATAGTACGATAGGGGCATGCAATTCTCAGAGCTCCTCTGTATTGCACTCCTGTTATGCGTTTCAGGTACATCTTATTCGTCATTGCCTCTGCCCATATTTCGCTCTCGTATAGGAGTATGGACTGGATTACTGTCATCAAGAGCCTTCGCTTGCTTGATTTTGGACCAATGACGTTGGCCATAAGTCGACTCAGTGCAGACGTCACGATGGTTGTCTTGTCTGAAACCCTCCTGATTTGCTCCCAGAATGTGAGTCGAGTGAGCATGATGCCTAGGTGTTTTACGGCTATTTTCCGTGCCGCTATAACTGCTACGATGTCATCTATATACCCGAACAGATAAGTACCCTCCGGCATCTTCATACGCATTATGTCGTCGTATGAGATGTTCCAGAGGATGGGTCCCAGGACAAAACCCTGGGCGGCTCCAGCCGTGATTTGTTTGCCCCTGGTTCCATTGTTGGTCGTGTACTCTATCGCTTATGTAGCTCTGGATTATCCGCAACATATATCTCGGGATTTGGAATCTCTTCAGTGCCTCGATCATATCACTCCACCTGGCGGATTTAAAGACGTTCTTCACGTCCAGCATTGCCAAAAGAACGATCTGTCTCGTGTGGTTATTCCCAGCACTGCATTGAGTGGGCAGTTTCCACGATTTCTTGCACCGCTTGGATTGTAGTGCGTCCTTTCCTGTATCCATATTGCCTTGGCGATAAGTCTCCAGCATCCTCAATAGTTGCTTCCAGTCGTGACTTCAACAGCTTCTCGAGAAGTTTTCCGGTAGTGTTGAGCATACAGAGTGGTCGGTATGCTCCGGGGGTGTTTGGATCACCTTTTCCCTTGCTGATCAGTACAAGCCTTTGTGTCTTCCATTGCAGAGGGAATTTTCCTGTCGTCAGACACACATTGTACAGGCCTTCCACCGTTCTTGCGAGTTCCTCTGATGTAAAGAGTGGTGTCTCGTCATCTGGGGTTTCTGGTTTGTCTTCCTGTCTCACTAGGTGGGTAGGGAACAGTCTGTCTACAATGTTATCAACTACTGCTGATTCCATTGTCTCGGCTGCTGATGGTACTGCAAGCTTCCTGATGACTATTCTATAGCCTCCCCAGGGGTCGTTGTTAATCTCCTGGCATAGATCCTTCCACTTGCGGGATTTGCTCTTGCTTATGACTTTTTTCAGCTTCTTCCTCATCTGCTTAAACTACACATCTATCTGAATAGTTTCTCCGTTCCTTCGCTTTTTTCTGGCCTGGGTAGCTTTCCGGTATTGTTCTGTTTTGCCCTGGTCGTCTGAAGGTTGGTTAATTTCCTTCGTTCATGACTATAAGTCCTAACCTGGCGGCGATTTTCATTATCCGTTTCCCTCTTGAGTCTGGGATTGGCATACCCCATTTTGTCGCTTTTGCGTTAAAATCTCCAGCAACCAAGATCTTACCTTCTTCCTCGCGGATGCTGTCTTCAAGGAGGTCAAGTTTCTCCTGGAAGTCAGGGATTGTATCGCTGGGCGTGAGATAGCAGCTCTGTTTCTAATCCATACGAAGCCATTTCCAGCCCCGTGATCTTCCACTGTGACCTTTGCTGGGTTCGATGTCCAAATAGCAGCCCAGTCAGCTTCTCTTGGGCTTTTTTCCGTAGTACCAGTTCTTCTTTAAATGTATCAACAACTTGCCTCATTGTTTCAACACCGTCCTTGATCATGATACTTGCGTTCTTTTGACGGTCAGTTACTTTCTTTACCTTGTTGATCGCATTTTCCATATCCTAGATCATCTTCGTAACGGAATCGTCGTAAGTGGAGATCCTCTGCCTCAGCTGGGCGACTTGTCCCCTCCTTGTTTCTTCGCATTCAGCGTTGTGTGTTTGGTATGTTGTCTTTAACTCACGCGTTCGTAGTTGGTTTAGATTTCGGGGTTCCTTCTCCTAGCCAGTTTTTGTCCGCCCCGAGTATTTTATTTCCCCGGTGCCACACAGGTAAGCCTAAAAAACATCCCCCTATCCGCAACCTGGGGATGGTTCATGGACCATGGCCCGATGGGAGACATTTGCCTTAAAGAACTCAAAGTTTCTTATACAATTAACATGGGGAAAAGTACCGTCCAACTTCAAGTGCAGGTATTTTTTATATTTCACCGGAATCCTTTGGATCTGTGCAATTGTAATCTTTAGATTATGTTAAAAAAAACACATCTAAACGAAAAAGTTTTTTTTGCAAAATTTACAAAATGGAAATTGTAATTTTGGTTAAATTTAGGAATTCACCATTTTGTAAATTTAAAAAAAAATTTCGTTTAGATGTGTTTTTTTAACATAGTCTAAAGATTACAATTGAGGGTCCGGATTTTATAACCACGCATAAAATTTGCCTGGCCGCTTCAGACCACCCGAGTTGGACCCTGATGTCTTGAAAATCGATTTCGAAAATAAACATTTTTTAATTGTATGGCTTTGTAGGAAATTTCATGGCGCATCTTTTATCCACTTACAAAAAAATTGTACTTCTCAGTGTTTCTAAAAGAATGTGGAAAAACTCAATTTTTTGAAAAATTAAATTCAATACATATTTTCTCTTCTACTCGCTCTAAAAGACAGAGTTTTTAATATTTTTAAATGAAAATTGGAGAAGTTCTGCTTCAAAGTGTTTTGAAGTTGATATGCTCTTTAAAACTTTTCCGATTTGTTATGAAGATATTTTATTAATTTTTTTCCATGCAGTATCAAAATAACGTTACGCAACTTTGAAACGCTTCGTTTATCGAGGGAATTTTGAGTAAGCCCAAACTTCCAGTGGAAGAAATGTTCATTAGGGTATAATGAAGTTTTGTCAAAAGTTTTACTGCAATTGAATCAATCGTTAAAGAATTATGAGCATTCAAACAGCAAGTCAAATATAAACAGAGCGCGTGATAAACGCGATAAACGAAGCGTTTCAAAGTTGCGTAACGTTATTTTGATACTGCATGGAAAAAAATTAATAAAATTTCTTCATAACAAATCGGAAAAGTTTTAAAGAGCATATCAACTTCAAAACACTTTGAAGCAGAACTTCTCCAATTTTCATTTAAAAATATTAAAAACTCTGTCTTTTAGAGCGAGTAGAAGAGAAAATATGTATTGAATTTAATTTTTCAAAAAATTGAGTTTTTCCACATTCTTTTAGAAACACTGAGAAGTACAATTTTTTTGTAAGTGGATAAAAGATGCGCCATGAAATTTCCTACAAAGCCATACAATTAAAAAATGTTTATTTTCGAAATCGATTTTCAAGACATCAGGGGCCAACTCGGGTGGTCTGAAGCAGCCAGGCAAATTTTATGCGTGGTTATAAAATCCGGACCCTCAATTGCACGGAGCCAAAGGATTGCGGTGAAATATAAAAAAATACCTGCACTTGAAGTGAACGGTACTTTTTCCCATGTCAATTGCATAAGAAACTTTCAGTTCTTTAAGGCAAATGTTAATATTAACAGGTGAAAGATACCGGTGTTTCCCTATCTACTAGATCCTCCACGATTTTGTCCCACCTGGCTGTGTTAAAGGCGTTTCGATTATCTAAAGTTATCACCACGCAGAAGTCCTCTGCCACTGACCCTGCTTCACCTTAGCTGCTATTTTGGTCACCTGCGCTATTGGCAAATTGCTCATTGAATGAGCATAAAAGTTGATACAACTGCACAGCTAGTTAAAACTTTAGGGTGTATAACAATATAACAATAAACAATTTTTATTTTTAACAACAATTATATAAATAAATTTTTATCAGCTTAGGCATTTTTTGAGTAAAAAATTGCGTTTCTGTAATGCATGAGTAGTTTATTATTTAGCAATAACTTTTTGCTATCAATAAATAACAATTAAAAATCTGCCCGCTTACGCGAGAACATTCTCATACACACGTCGCGCTTCGCGCTCCGTGTTGCGCGCTTCGCGACGCTTGCGCCCTACGGGACACTTGCAAGCATCGCGACGTCAAAATGGAGTGGAATGCAAACGAAAGCTAATTTACTTAAGGTTATATCGACCTTAAGGAGCACATTCTCCTCAGGGCACTCGCGCTGCGTGTTTGGCTTTGTTTAACAATATTTTTCATGATTAAAACGAAAACTACTCATCCTGTTGAAAAATGGTTCAAGCGGAACTTGTAGATCTTTTTAAGGCCAATAATTATGTTTCTTATTATTTTCTCTGTATCGCGTTATTTGGCTCAAAATTTGAATTTTAGAGTTTTTAAGGAAATTCAAAAAGTTATTATGCCTATCCTATAGAGTGTTCAAAAAGAAACATTTCTCATCTTTAGACTTTTTTTCACATCGTGCGTTGTTTGGCTTCTAATTCAAGTTTTATTTCATTTTTTTGGATTTTCAAAATGTTATAAGTCTTTCAATTTTTTTTTTATCCAAAAAAGTTATTGAGAAAAATTGTTCGTCTTTTTGAGTACTACGAACATCCGTCATTAGAATTTTTAAATTAAAAAAAAAAAGTGGTTTCAAAAATTTTCAAAATTCTCCAGTTTTTTAAATTTTTATCCAAAATGGCTGGCTAACGAACTTGACCTTCATTTTTGGACACTAAAAGAGTATACCAAAGGACAATCCAATCGGTCAGTGCTTTCGAAAGTTATCGTGCTACAAACGAAAGCTAATTTACTTAAGGTTATATCGACCTTCAGGAGCACATTCTCCTCAGGGCACTCGCGCTGCGTGTTCGGCTTTGTTTAACAATATTTTTCATGATTAAAACGAAAACTACTCATCCTGTTGAAAAATGGACAAAAGAGAACTTGTAGATCTTTTTAAGGCCAATAATTATGTGTCTTATAATTTTCTCTGTATCGTGTTATTTAGCTCAAAATTTGAATTTTCGATTTTGTAAGGAAATTCAAAAAGTTGGTATGCCTATCCTAGAGGGTGTTCAATAAGAAACATTTTTCATCTTTAGACTTTTTTTCATATTGTGCGTTGTTTGGCTTTTAATTTAAGTTATCTTTTATTTTTTTGGATAGAATTTGTAAATTAAATATAAAGTTGTTTCAAAAATTTTCAAAATACTCCAACTTTTTGATTTTTTATCCAAAATGGTTGACCAACGAACTTGACCTTTATTTTAGGACACTAAAGGAGTATACCAAAGGACAATCCAATCGGTCAATTCCTTCGAAAGTTATCCTGCTACATTTACAGACAGACATATAGATAGACGGACAGACACATTCGTAAAAACATGTTTTTCGGGTTCGGGGGGTCCCAAAACATGGACATTTGATGAAAACTGAGGGGGGTCAAATTTTACACAAATCTAATACATTCTCTCTGATGAGAATGTAAAAATATTGTCGAAAACTTTAATACAGCCCTAAAATTGATCTTCTATCTACCACATAAAACTCGAGAAAAAAATTCACAAAGAAAAGCTTCTTTTTTCGACGCACCTGTGTGGTTGGTGTAACCCTTTAATCTTTTCTGTATATTTTAAACTACAAGAACGAACGCGTGCTTCACTCGCGCATTTACTTACTTTTTGAATGTTACAATTTCTGATATTTTATTTCTTTTCTATCCGTCATAATTAAAATTTTATTTTAAAAATTTAAGCTTTATAGAAATAACAGTAACATATGATACGAAATTCAAAAAATTGAGCAATTTTCAAAAATAGTATATATTTATAAAAAAATGTTTCCTTATATTTTATAAATTAAATAATTACAACAGGTATTTTGCTTTATAAATAATAATAGTTGTTTGATTGTTTCCAAAATTAACTTCGTTTACAGTTTTGTTTTCTAAAAAATGCGTTGCGTTTTTGCGAAAAAATCATCAGAGGGAGAGAGACGCATCATTACTACTATTTCCCTCACTCTCATGGTTTTGCGAAAAAACGCAACGCATTCCGCATCCATGGAACACGACCCTAAATGCAGTAAATTTTTAGAATAATATTTGTTTCCCACTGTTTCTTTTTTTATAACGCAAAACATGTAGTTATGAATATAGATTACGGTAAATACGTTTCACTAAAATTAAATCCTATTCTAAAAAGATGATGAACTCGAAGAAGTCGAAATAACCTAACGCATTGTTATAAAGTCAAATGTGATATCGTTCACTATTTGGGTAGTTTTATAATTTATAATATTAGATATTTATCATCTTCTTTCTAATTGTGATATAAATTTACTTTCTTTTTCGAAAACTGTCGGAAAATTTATATCAAAATATTACACTTTAGACACATTTCGATTATTTTTTGACAATGTTATCAGTTTATCAGTTTTCAAAATTCAAGTATTCATAATTCCGTTAAATATTATTCTCTTATAATCGGTAAAAAAAACCTACCTACCAGACAAAACGCCTCATGCAAAGTAAGAACGTTTAACAGCTTTTTTTATCTGAGAGATAGAAACAAACTTGATGTACTAACTATTTTGTAAACTAAATTCAACTTCTATTTTACGTTAAAAAAAAATCAATTATTAGATTGTGAATTCAGTGGAGTTGTGCAAAAATCAACCAGAAATGATTCATACGCCATTGACTGTTCACGTCGAGAGAGACTCTCTTTGAGTCTCTAGGTCATTGGTAGCCACGCCGGATCAGACCTTGGAAATCCGATTTGGAGAATCTTCAAATATTCATTTGAAGATTCCAGTGTGTTTATTCTACATTATTAAATTTAGAATTGCAGAAATCACAGTGAATTAACTTCTGTTTTCACCAGTTTAATCTAATATTATTTACTTCTTACAGTTCATTTTTAAGATTCATTACATCTGCTTTCAGTTGGGAGAAAGAAACGCACTCGTATTTCATCAAGCAGGAGCAAAAGCTATTCCTCAAGAGGAATTACCGGATTCTTTCTTTGACTTAACGGTTGAGGATGCAATAGTGCTTTTGCGCAGCACAAAGAAATCTCTTGAAAAAATGGAAGAATCACCACTCTTAACAAAATCCCAACGCCAATTAGAAAATGATAAAAAAACGTTGCGCCAATTACACAAGTATCAACGAGCTATAATTAGAATACAATTTCCGGATCAGTTGGTGCTTCAAGGATTGTTTGGGCCACTTGAAACTGTGGAGTCTATTAAAGATTTCGTCAAAAACTATTTACAATATCCTGAAAAAGAATTTTCGCTTTGTGAGTATTTTTTTATTTTACTGCTATTCCCCTGTTTTTCCTTCATAGAGGAAGCTTTGAAGTGGTTTCAATATCCAAATTCGAAAAATGTATATATATATATATGAACTATATGATGTTCTTACGAATTATCTAATTGTGCGTACATATTTCATGTTTTTTCATGTTCCTACCGGATCTCGAGAGCGTATATTGTGACGTCAGCCTTTTTTATTGATTTCTTGTATCAAAAGTCTCTGTAAGGGACGCACAAAGGGCAAAAAAAATGATATTCTAATCGAGACGCATAAACATATTTTACTTTTCCTAATTGACGTTCTACCGAAATACATTAAACCGACCATTAATTTCACATAATTCATAATTTTCCGAATTAGCGTTTCACCTAATTTTTATTTTTACGAATTTCCATTCACCCTAATTTTTATAACTCTGAAGTATTATTTTGCGTAATTTTACTTCCTCGACTTATTATTTGACATAATTTTCACTTTCCCGAATTACCTTTTGCCATAATTTTCATTTTTTTCTAATAACTGTTTGATCTAATTTAAAATTTTTCGAATTATCATCAGGCCTAATTTTCATTTTTTCGAATTACTATTAGATATAATTTTTATTTTTCCGAAGTACCATTTGATCTAATTTTTAATTCTCCGAATTACCATTTGTCCTAATTTTTATTATTCCGAAGTATTATTTTTCATAATTTTTATTTTCCCGATTCATAGCTTTCATTTCTCCGAGTTTCTTTATGTCCTAATGACATAATCAGTGGTATGCATCAGCCTATATTTCGCGATTCTTACTTAACCCCGTTAGTGTCGAAAGGTGCATTCTTCAGTCAGTCCGCCGGATTCTCACACAGGGCACTGACTGTACCATCACTCCCGGAAAATGCACGTTGATTTGGTTGAAATGTAGAGAATTGAATATAAAAATTGATAAAATATGATTATTCTATATTAGAAATTAATTAAATATATCAAACATTGAAAACTAACGTTAGTTGAATATTTCCAATTAATTTTTGCTTCCTCATAGAAGAAGCTTTGTAGTGGTGACAAAATCCATTTTCCTAAAAAAGGGTTCTTTGAACATATTTCAAAGGCAATATATCTAGTATGATGTCCTGAAAAATTGTCCGGATGTGTGTGTGTGTCACGATCCTGCAATATCTTGAAAACGCGTTGAGATAAATTGATGAAATTTTGCATAGTTATTCAATTATATACCTAGTTGAATTTCTTTTAAGGGTTTAACAAAGTATTGAATTTTACAAGTTTTATGTACTTTTATAATTTTAGTGAAATTTATTTTTTTACTATAACTTTTCTAATAATAAAAATTCAAAGCCAATGTCAGTAATAAGTAAATTAAAGATTTCTTTCATCGATAAGAAAGTTATGGTTATTTATAATTTTGAAGAATTAATTTTTCGCTATATGTTCTCAAATATTTAAAATTTTGAGCTGATGATGATGATAAAGGAAAATGAATATTCTTTCTGTCGAGACGAATCGATTGACCTATATGATTACTACATTGATAAACAAATAAGAAAGTTATGTTTAATTGTATTTTTCAAAAATTATTTTTTTCACCATAATTTCTAAAATAATCCAAATTTAAAGCTGATTTAATGAAAATGGACATTCCATGTGTATAGACGAATCGATTCACCTAAAAGATTAATGCATTTTATAAAATATTAAGAAAATTATGGTTAATTGTATTTTTAAAAAAGTAATTTTTCGACTATATTTTCTGAAATCATTAAAATTGAAAGCTGATGTAAAGGAAATGAAGATTCTTTGTTTCTAGACGAATCGATTCACCTAAAAGATTAATGCATTTTATAAAAGAATAAGCAAGTTATGCTTTATTGTAATTTTCGAAAATGAATTTTTTGAATATAAATTCTCAAGTAATCAAAATTTAATGCTGATGTGAAGAATACTTAATGCTTCCTCTATGAGGAAGCAAATCATATTTGCTTACAGGAAGCAAAGTGCTCATTGAAAGAGTACAAAAGTTGATACAACTTGACAGCTAGTTTTCATTTTTGTTCAAATTAATTTAGTATGAAAATTATTTTTAAATATTCAACCGTTCCTAACATTAATATGTGTATTTAAATGATGTAAATATTGACATTTTTTGGTTTTCTTTATCGCATTGAATAATAATAATAAAAAATATTCAATTTTCTATATATGTCTGTGCATTTTTATTCATTACTGTTTTGGCAATATTTACTGTTGGTTGTTTGAAATCTCTGATATTTTATTGCTTACAATATAAAATAAGCTGGTTATGAATTTACAATTTTTAAATAATAAATACAATTAAATAAAAATAGTAAAATAAACATCGTACAAAGAATAAAATGATTATGTTATGGTTACTTAAGGGTAAAATAAACTTACAAATATTTTATTATAGCAGAAAAATATATATATCTTACAGTTAGGTTCTTCCAAGTTTAGCGAGTTTTTTCTTGTGCCTGTTTCCTTCTTTTTTCATTAGCAAGATCGTCTTTAGCATACTGCCTCAAAAAAACCTAATTGCAAAAAATATATATAATCATTCAATCATATTATTAATCATATAATTATTCATATATTTTTAAGATATAGGAATGAAAGCCAATTAATCATATAATCTTTATTAATCATAATATGTATATCATCATTATTATATTCATTTTGTACTGTATTCGAGCGTGTCGATCCGAGAATCGATCGAGAATTTACTTAAATATCCGTTTTCGATACTGTGTCAGGAATTGAGAGGGGTCACGTGACCCCCTAAGAGGTATGTGGACCCCTCATGAGGTCACCTGTCCTATAAAGAGGAAACAAGACCCCTCATGAGGTGATCACGTGACCCATATGTATCACGTTAGGTAAGTATCCATCCCCTCATGGGGACATGTGACCCCCTTGAGCACGTGATCAAAACCCCCCCTAGGCCACCGCAGGTCAAGTTAGGTCAGGTTTGGTTAGGTTTAGGGTTAGTTTAGGTAAGAATCCATCTTATCGGGTCACGTGACCCCCTTGGGCTCTTTTCTCAAAAAGGCCGCCGCTGCCGCAGGTCAGGTTGTGTAAGGTTAGGTTAAGGCCATGTGATATTTAAAAATTTTTTCAATTATTGATTTTTAGTTATACCAATTATTCTCGCACAAAAATGAATATTTTGCAGAGAAATTTTGGAGAATGATAGAGAACATTGAAACGGAGGTTTGTTGACTCCGTTTTGTTCGAAATTTGAAAAAAAAGTTCTTTCATGCTAAACTCTGTAATGTATTTGTCACTTTGAGGTTAGATACTTTATGCTTTTTACGAGTTTATTTGTAAATTGCGAAATATTGCAGCCTAATAATTTGAACAAATCAAATATATATAAAAAGAAACCGAAATGGCCTACCTTGGTTAGTGGGCAAGACAAAAAGTTAAAATTTTAATTTTATTGCGAACGATTCCAAGCAGTAAATTATTAACTGTCAAGTTATACCAATTGTTCTCCCACTATACTGAATACTTTGCCGAAAAATTTTGGAGATTGGTAAAAAATATTGAAACGGAGGTTTGTTGACTCCGTTTAGTTAAAAAATGTTAAACAAAAGTTCTTTCATGCTAAACTCTGTAATGTATTTGTCACTTTGAGGTTAGATACTTTATGCTTTTTACGAGTTTATTTGTAAATTGCGAAATATTGCAGCCTAATAATTTGAACAAATCAAATATATATAAAAAGAAACCGAAATGGCCTACCTTGGTTAGTGGGCAAGACAAAAAGTTAAAATTTTAATTTTATTGCGAACGATTCCAAGCAGTAAATTATTAACTGTCAAGTTATACCAATTGTTCTCCCACTATACTGAATACTTTGCCGAAAAATTTTGGAGATTGGTAAAAAATATTGAAACGGAGGTTTGTTGACTCCGTTTAGTTAAAAAATGTTAAACAAAAGTTCTTTCATGCTAAACTAACTAAAATAATTTGACACTTGAACTTTGAAAACTTAGTCGATAAAAAGTTGAATTATTAGATGTTAGTGATGAATAGCGCTCCTACCTTATCAACACATTATGTCGATATGTCAGAGAGAAATAATTACCAATCTAACCTCAAATACGATAAAGACAGTAAAAACATAATTATTTTTTTCTCATTATTAAACAAAATGAGAGTCAATAAACCTCCCTTAATATATTTTCTAACTTCTCCGAATTCATTTTTTTTAAATATTAATTTTTGTGGACAAACAATTGGTATAACTGAACCTGACTGACGCTTCGGAAAAATATCACATGGCCTTAAGTAAGGTTTAGGGTTATGTTAGGTAAGAATCCATTTTCTCATGGGGTCACGTGACCACCTCAATCACTTAATCTTTATTACATGACCCCCTTAAGCCGCCGCCGCCACAGGCGTTGTGTAAGAAATTCATTCATTATTTTTTGCAGAAAATTGTACTTTTTTCTATTTTACATATGGGGCATTATTCCTCAAGTGTACCACTCTGACTCTACTTTGTCTGATCGAACTCAAACTTGGGTAAAGTATATTCCTACTAGGTACAACTTTAGAAGAAAAGGATTTTTTTGATTGGATAAAAATTGACCAAGTTACGGTACGGTTTCGTGCTATTTCAAGGTATGAAGCTCCTTTCCTATGGAATATACAAAATTTTGTCCCAAATGTTTTTATAGCTTTTTCCCTTGTCTATAGAATGTTTATAACCATTTAAAAAAAAAATTGAAAATTTGACCGATTTTTTTGAAATCAAAATATTTTTTTACTATTGCAAAAAAAAAAGGCTCATTTATCGTATCAATTATGAATATTTATTATTTATTAAACTGCTCTCTGCATCAATTTCTATCCGGTAAATATATTGTAATACGCGAAAATAGTATCATCGTATACGTCATTATTGCGTTAGGTGTAGAGTTTAATTTTATTTATAAGCTATTTTGAACTTATCCTTCTTTTCCTTCTTTTTCTGATTCCTTACAACTTCTTAACTTTCTCATTTACTTAATGGTCTTTTCGATATTTTCTTTTCGGTACACTGCTCTCTGCATTGTACAAGCTTAAGACTGTCATTAAAGTTTTCTAATGCCTGCATTACACTCATTATAGGGACGTAATATTAAGGAAAAAGACTATTTCCACGTATTACAATATATTTATTCGATTAAAAAACTTTAATGCCAGTCTCAACCCTGTACAATGCATAGAAATTTTCTTAATTGATACGATAAATGAGCCTGAAAAAGTTCTGCTGAACGAGAAGCCCAGTAGTCTCGAGCGCCATCGGCGCGGCGCTTTACTCTTTATTAAATTTCTCGAAAACAACAAAAAACGGCAAGATGAAATTTACAGCACCGAAAGATGTAGACTTAAGCTTTATTTTTAAAAAATACAAAAAAAAACATGCCTTTTTTCTTCAAAAGCCAAAACTATTTTGATTTTCAAAAAAATCGGTCAAATTTTCAATTTTTAAAAGAATGGTTACAACCATTCGATAGACCAGGAAAAAAGCTATCAAAAACATCGAAAAAATTCGAAAAATTCCCCCTCCTCTATTACGGTAAATTTTTATCCAATCGAAAAAATGTTTTTCCTCTAAAGTTGTACCTAGTAGGACAATTATTATTTATATAATATTATTATTAGACAATATTATTTATATAATATTTATATATATTCATATAATTCATACAACCCAAGTTTGAGTTGTACCAGACAAAGTCGAATTCTGAGCAATGTGAAGTTGTCTGAAATCCATGTCTTTTTTAGAAAAGGATATTCTTAAAATAAAAAGTGAAATTTTTCAGACTAAGTATTCAATTTCTATTAAAAATATTTCAAAACATTATGAAAACAATACTTTTTGATCTGTTTTTTTTATTATTCTTAAATACAATAATAATTAATAGTCACAATCATAATAATAAAAAATATAATAATATTACAATAATAATAATCATTATCATCTTTCTACTGTCGACTTAAAAATCGATAAATTTTTGTTAGAGGTCCAATCGTTCAAACACAATAGCTCACGCCCTGTGCTTTTTCCTAGTGACGTTCTGTGTTTCTTTATTGTAAGAGAAGCACGAGAGAACATTCGCTCAACATGATCAGAGGTGGCTTGGATACTCAAAAAATCTCTGGCCATTCGAGCTAAATTAGGAAATGTTGAAAAATCTGATAGAGATTCGATTGTATTTCAAGTTAGGTTTTGCTGCGATGCTTTAAGCGTGCATTAGGAATTAGAAATATAATGCGAGTTTAGGGTTCGAACCTTGCGGCGAATAAAACGAATTTTCATAGCGTGCGTTTATAAATAGTGTAGTGAGTATTTGTGTAATAGTATAAATAATTGTTAATTTGAAGCCCGGGATGCAATACCGGGACGCGCGCTCGAAAACATATAAAAATATTGTCCAAGCTTCTGGTGATATCCAAATTTTAAAGTTTAAAAAATTAAATTTTTAAAAATGTAGGCTTGTAGAGAATAATAAAATGGAACTATTTTTTATATGAATTTTTTTGGTCCAATGAGTATTTTGAAACTTGGTATACACACGCAGTGTGTAGCGATGCCTAAAAAGTCAAAAAAAAAATTAAAGCTGCCTATTTTATAATAATAATTAATTTCAAATTCATACTGTATCGAGAAAACTTCAGAGTTGAAAGAACTTCCAGTTAGACATTTGTCTCACTGGAAGTAACAAAGCGCACGTCGCATTCTTATAGACGAGTACAGACAAACGGCGAGAAGCTGCCAGTATAATTGTAGAGGGCGTCACGTACTTTCTTACATAATGGATATTGCCATCAATTTTTAATGAATCGATCTAAAAATTTCCAAAATCTTCCTTTAATAGTAAGGAACAAATGTCTCACGGGAAGTTCTTTCAATTCTGAACTTCCCTCGATACTTTTCTTCGCCGAAACTAGAAAAACGTGCTTATCGACCAGTATGAATTTAATTATTTTTTCTGCCCTCGGGCCAGAAAGCATCAACTTAGCTGCTGGCGTCGCCGAGCAGAAAAATAGTACACACACCTTGGCCAGTTAAAAAGAAAGCCTCAGATCACATTTTTGTCAACCTCGGCTTCGCCTAGGTTATTACTAGTATATTACTATTCTTTTCTTCTTCTTCTAGATACAACTCCTCCTCGAAAGAATTTGAATGAAAATTTCCGTCTTGTTGATGAAAATCTTGTACCTTCGTCAGTAATTTACTATTCTGGTCAAAGTCTTCTAAAACCAGAATTGAAAGAAAAATTGATTGATCCAATGGCCGCTAACATGGAAGCCACGACTACGAGGTAATAATTTCTATTCTAAAAGTATCAACGAATTTGTCATGGGTCCATGACCCTCAAAACAGTAATTCATAGTTAAGACTTTTCATATCTACGATCACTTGTGTACTTTGCGTAACCAGACACACTCGAGCTACTTAGCCAAACAATGAAGACACCTCTTCGCACGAATCAAAGACGCCGCCTCGCACGAATGCCTCGTTTAGCGCCGAGCAGAGAAGACTCTATTCTGCACCGGACTTTTTAATAAGCAGAAAAGACTCTATTCTGTACCGGACTTTTCAATAAGCAGAAAAGACTCTATTCTGTACTGGACCTTCCAATATTTTGAATGAAACACACAGAATATGATCAATATAAAATACCCACATCGAATTAACAAGTCAGTTACTATTTTTCCACCAAGCGCGTAACAAGTCAGTTACCATTATACCATCAACCAAGTAACTCGGCAGTTACCATTATACCACCAAGCGCGTAACTCAAAATCAGAACCTACTCCAATTTCGATACAAGTTCGTTAATCAACATTTGAAGTGAATCATTGTTAATAAACATTTAAAAGTTAATGAACATTTGAAAGTGAACTTTTGTCAATGAACTCTTAATAAACTTTTAAAGTTAACTACGTTAATCGACATTTGAAGTGAATCATTGTTAATAAACATTTAAAGTTAACTACGTTAATGAACATTCGAAGTGAACCATTATTAATGAACTCTTTAAGTGAACCTTTGTCAATGAACTCTTGATGAACTTTTAAAGTAAACTGCGTTAATGAACTTATTGTGAATTTTGAGTGGATGTTAAGTTAAGTGCGTGCATTCTCGATTGGAATAACAAACATTGTAAGTACGCTACGAATTTCTACCTTTAATTAGATCTGCCTCTGAAGTTGATACTATCTCCAGTTTGTAACAATTTATAACAAATATTTATGAATGTATTGAGAATTTCATTAGTCAGAATCAAGCTTCACTACAGTAATCATTGCTCGTGAACATCAGTGATGTGTTCACTTTCTCCCTTAAGGCAAAAATATTGGATTCTGCGAGGTCACCTAGTCCAAGTCTTCATTCATAGATGCCTACCATGTCTTTGACGTCGAGCTTATGGTTATTCGTTTAACACTTATACGTGCCTTTCTTCATTCAGGTGTGGACTATGTTGGACCGGTTTATCTTCGAACAACAAAAAGTCGTGGACACAAATCTTACAAAGGTTACATCGTAATCTTTGCATGTTGCTTCACTCGAGCGGTTTATCTTGAAGCTGTGTCGGACTACACGACTGAAGGCTTTTTGGCTGCCTTTCGATGCTTTACATCTCGTAGAGGTATTTGTGCAACACTCGCTAGTGACCAAGGAACTAACTTCATTGGAGCTGATCCTCAGTTTCGATCTTAGGGCTTTAACTCCAGAACACTTTTTGATCGGTGAACCACTAAACCAATTCCCAGAACCGAGCTTGTTTGATGTTCCTACAAATCGTCTCTCTCGTTGGCAATGTTTGTAGCAGACAAGAGAGCATTTTTGACATCGTTGGACTTCGAAATATCAGAAAGAACTACAACCACGCTCAAAATTGAGAGCACCATATCCATCTCTTGAGATTGGTGATTTGGTTCTCATTCGTGACGACAACTTACTTCCTACTAAGTGGGCTCTCGGACATGTTTTCCAGTTTCAACCAGGATCCGACGAACATGTTCGAGTAGTGAGCATTAGAACGAAAAGTGGTGTTGTGAAATTGTGTATCCTTTAAAGAGCAGTGAAAGTTGCTTAGTGTTTTTTCAAGCGTCATTTTTTGTGATATAAACTAATTTATGTTTCATATTTAACCAGTTGTAATAATTTCGTCCAAACAAGGCGAGCGGAATGTTCGGAACAGACCAAATTAAAAATCTTAATTTTATATTTCATAGATTGAATAATGTATTCTGAAGTTACTTATGCATATAATTCATCTTATACTATTTAGTGTATTTCTACTAGTAGCTTGTGTGAGTGTAAGAATGGAAATCAAAACGAGTCAGTCTTGATGGTACAAGGTTGCACGAAATCTTATATATCTTCAGCGATATCTAATTGTGTTTTGTTAAATATAGTTTTACTAAAGTTCATTTTACTTGAATTATAATTATAATTATATTTTACTTAATATCATCCTCCTTTTCAACGCTCGTGAACAACAAAGGAGTTCATTAGAAACTTCTAATGAACTCCTTAACAATGAAAAAATCTCTTATTCCTGCTTCAAGCTCAACTTGATACGGGTCTTTCCAACCTGGCCACTTTATTCGAAAATTAGTCCAATTGACAACCGATGTATTTTCAATGCTCCGATCAGGCATATCTTCATTTTTCAAGATCTCTCTTTCTGGAACTGGTGAAGCAATAATTTTGAGATCTGCTGATTTTTTATATTCAAAACTAGTTGATGCATCTTTATCCTTCTTTCCATTGATAGTGTTGCTTTTTTCATTCTGATCTTCTATGGCAGACGGTGTCCAATTATCTATATTTCCTTCGATTAAAGCAGTATGAATATTTCGATGGGTCTTCGAGTGTTGAATTTTAAAAATTCCAAAGTTTTGTCAAAATGAGTCGAATTTCCTTCATAAACTAATTTATGCTCCACTATATTTAGGCCATTGCTAGCTTTCTCCATCAATGATTTAATGTTATTTTTTTGCAAATACTCTCTACTTCCGAAGTGTATCTTAATCCTCAATGCCCTCACTTTCAGAAAGTTTCGTAAAACCCACACATGGGTATTTTTCACCTGTCGACGCTTTGGAAACTTTTATTTCCTGCTTAAATTAATCAATTTGAGTGCATTTTTTTCAACCGACAGGAAATTTTGTCTGGAAGACAAAAAAAATATTTATTTTTTATTTTATTTAACAGCAACAAGTTTCTTTACAAAACACCAAATGCATATTTTCGTTTTTTTTTTGTAGAAATTAAAATCAATTTGCTGGGTAAACCGTACCCAGTGTGGGCTTTGAGGGTTAATAAAGAATTCACCTGAAATTAGAAACAATTTATTTTTTATAAAAACTCTTAGAATGCCTCTTTATATTATATTATTATTACTTTATTATTTTTAAATACTGTTAATACAATATTATAATAGTAAAATACAATTAATACGTCTTTAAACTTTTTTTCTATAAAACATAACTTATTTCCCCTCTTTTTACCATGTGATAATATGATCAAGCAAATATTTTAGTTTTCGAAATGTGTTTTTTTTTTCTCTGAAATATAGCAAAATAAACGTATTTCTTAATTACTTTTTTTGTTACTGTTCATCATGTATGCCTTAACATTTATCACTAGGATTTTGCATTGAATGCGTACAAAAATCTAATGACAAATGCTAAACTATACATGACGAACACTGTACCTTTTCCAATAGAACATTCAACAAAGTTAAAAGAAATATATGAAAATTTAAAAATAGTTTTGGACAAAATTAAGTATACAGATATGGAAAGTTTGTGGGGACCTTAAAATTTCCACTCTGATTTTGTGACAACAATCGGGTTTTACAAAAGGTCTCTGTTTTTGTGTCTTTGGGATAGCAGAGATAGAAAGATTGGCCAAAAGGAGAAGATTTTCATCCCGGAACCAAAAATATAATACGTGAACCGTTACTAGATCCTTTAAAGATTTTGCTTCCGCCTCTTCATATCAAACTTCGTATAATCAAACAGTTTGTCAAAGCAACTGTTTTCAATATTTGGGAAATAAATTTGCAGAAATCAATTATGCTAAATTGAAAGAAGGTATCTTTGATGGTCCTCAAATTCGCACTTTATTTAGAGACGAAAGATGATTTATTTGTCACACAAATAAATCCTAAAGAGATGGCTGCATGGTCAAGTTTCAAAAAGGTCGCAGAAATCAGAAGAGTGATGATTACGAGTTTTGAGTTGAAGATTTATTGCAAAGTTTAAAAAATTTAGGCTGCTTAATGAACTTAAAGTTACATTTCCTAAATTCTCCTCTTGACTACTTTCCAGAAAATCTCGGAGACTATAGCGAAGAATAAAGGTGAGCGATTTCACCAAGATATTAAGGAAATGGAACGTCGCTATCAAGGAAGATGGGATGTAAATATGATGGCAGAAGTTTGTTGGTCACTTAAAAGGTTAAAACAGACAGAATTGTTCTAAATTATGAGATGGTGGGGGTAAACGGATATCAGATTCGGACTCGGGCAGTCCGCTAACGGATACCTGTGAATCAACACTAAGTGGACCCCCTGTGGTGGTGGCCGGCAGTCCCCCACCATCAGCGCATTTTACTCCTCCACAACTGTCTCACTATTACTAATATCACTACTTACAATTAGAACAATTTTTCTTTCACACTTCTAAAGGTGTCAAAAACAGCAGGCAATTTAAAATTCTCGACTGTTTGACACACTACTTTCCATGTGAAAAAATTATGTATGTGGGTAATATTCAATGAAAAGGATGATCTCTGAATTCCAAATATTGTTACAATATTGTTACAATTGTGGAAGCTAGCAGAAGACTGACTAGTAAAAAGTCATGTGACATATAATATAAAAATAATATTAAACATAATTTATATACAAAATATGTAAGAAAAATATATATTGTATGTATAATTTTTTCATTTGGATTCTTCCAGGCTTAAGACTGGCAGCTGAGGATTCAATAGCTTAAAACTGGCGTGTTTAAAAAATTGCTTTCTTTCTTTTGACTGAGATTTTTAGTTTTTATTTATAACTATATGATAAAATTTTTAAATATTTAAGTTTTTCGTTGGTGAGTCGTGAATCGCTCTCGGACTCAGCGTGCCGTAAAACAAGGGTATATAGGTCACCCTTTTGTAACAAAACCTTTTTTTTTATTTTTTTGTGTGCCTGTGTAATTTTACTATGGTCGATAAAGTACAGTACAACATCCTTAGTAGGACCCTCCATAAGACAGCCTTAATAAGCTCGGAAGCTTCCCCCACTACAAACCCTACTCACGCGACCTCGATAATGGGTTCAAAACCTCCATAGGAGAGCCATACCGAGCGCAGCTTAATCGCAGTTTTTTCTCATTGAAACTGCTTCTATTAAAATTATTTTTCTAATTTGCATATAATAATTTGTGTATGAAAAGTTTTAAGAAAACAAAATTATAATTTCAGTTTATATTTAAATATAATATGTACATATTGTATTTATGTCCACTTTTATATGTAATCCATTGTATATGTAATCAAAAGGACGCTGCTTATTCGGCTTTTTCTTCGTCGCCGGTCGTGGGCTCTCCTATAGAGGTTGCGTACCCAAACACACATTTTGCACACTCGCGCAATTTCCGACCTCGAAGCCCAGGAGTGGGGGCCCCCTATTTCTCGGAATTTTTACACCTAACCGCCCGTGATGGCTCTCTTATGGAGGTTATACTGTAGTAAGTTATAAGTTAATTAAAATATTTAAGGGGTTATTCTACTTTATAAGCTATTTTTGAACATTTTTTTTTTATTATATCATGAACGATATGGAAATAAATATTTTTAGGAATGATAAAATATATATTAAACTACATACAAAAATTTTTTTTAAATTAACTTTATTCAATGTTTATATTAAAAATAATGGCTATTCGTAGGCTTCTAAAAATCAAAAGGGTAAACGGTACCAGTGATATCTCGGTAAAGGCTAACTGAAAAAAAAAACCAAACGGGGTTTGCTTCAGTATTACTAAAACTAGGTCTGTTGTTTATAATAATTAATATTTATGAAAAAATAACAAAATGGCGGAAAAAAATTTTTAAAAATTGCATTTTTTTGTTTTTTTTTTTTATTAAAAAATTAGTAAAAATGTTATGGCAACAGACCTAGTTTAATATGTGTAGAATGTGTGGTTTAAATTTTATAAGGATCGGTCGAATAGTTTTCATAAAATCCTTGGTATCGTTTTAAAAACGCTGTTTTGAGAAAAACGCGTTTAAAACAATAACAATGCAATAAAATAAATAAAAAACAATTTTTTTACGTATTTTAAGACATGTTTTAGCATACCTTAAAATATGTATATGTATGTCTTTAATGACATACTCAAAAAAAATGTTGAACAATAGCTGTATTTTTTTAGCACATAAAGTAGAATAACCTCTTAACCATCAAAATATTTAGAGTTTCTTCAAAGTTTGATTTTTTTTTAAATAAACTCTAATTTTATGTATATTTTTTCCGATATATTTTGAAAAAGGACGGAAATTTCTATCAAAATCAGAAAGAAAAAGATAAATATCTGTATTATAAATTATAAGTTTATTTACGTTATTTAGCTACAAATGTCTATATCAATTGTTTATAAATTATTACTCTTTAAAGAAATATGAAATATAAAATATAACTTTTAAAAACAAAGTAAACGTGCTCGATGAAGCGCGCGCTCAGTCTCGTCTTAACAAATACATTTGTACCTTATACATTCTTAGTTTTAATGAAAATATGTTGTTTTTTTAAAATTCATAACAATTGTTTTATATTTGCAGACGAAGAGGTACACGCGAGCTTCAAGATAATTTTGGTGACAGTCAATTTCTAAAAACAGCAAACACAGAAGGAAAAAATACCTCTAGTCCAGTACCAGGAACTAGCAAATCACAAAATTCCGATGAACGGAAAGTTCAAGCACCGAAATGATTCAAAGGGTTATTCAAATAATCTACTCAACAAATAATACTTTTCTCAGTCTAACTGTGCTTTGAGGAAGATGTGTATTGAATTTTTGTTAATTTCTTACAGCATTGTACATTGATGTTTCATGTTTAAAATATATATAAAAAAAGATAATAATCATTTACTGTTTACATTTCCTAAAATCCCTTGAAATCTTTTGAATGTCCTTGAGAAAGTTTAAAATTCTTCTCATCTTTTTATTTTTGTATAATTCTTTTAAATTCCTTTATATTATATTAGGAGTTAGGATCGAAATTGTGGGTAATATTCAATGAAAAGGATGATCTCTGAATTCTAAATATTGTTACAACCGTGGAAGCTAGCAGAAGACTGACTAGTAAAAAGTCATGTGACATATAATAAGAAATTTAGACACTAGATGCTTAATACTTGATAACTAGGCGCATTTATTAAAATCCCCAACACTATTATTTACACAAATCCAAATTCCGCGACACATCTTCGATGATATGAAAAAAATATGAAAGACGGTATGTTGTTATTATTATTATTGTTATTATTATTATTATTATTATTAGCAATAATTTCTTTTAAAAAATTTCTATCTCTCAATTGATATTGCGGTTACGTAACTTTAGAAAAATTAAAGAAAATGCAGAAAGAAATGTTTCTGATTCCTTGCTAAATGGATGCGTGAATTATCTGCCCTCATCCGAGGGTCTTTTCCTGTTTTAATGGGTTTTTGGAAAAATGGGGAATTTATTATCAATAAATTGGAATATATTCTGTTAAGGGCGATGGAATTTGAAAGTAAAAATTGACAACAAACTGTCAAAAACTGTCAAAATCTGTGCAAAGATACTATTGTTATCACTAGGAAATGGTATTGGGGTTTTGAAGGGAGAGGAGGGCCAGTACTATTTATATTTGATAGTACTCTGTGGGAAAAAAAGGTGTAGAACATTTCAAGACTCGCTAATTTTTCGATAAAAGAAATAATGAATTTTGACAGCAAAAAAAGAAAATAATAGATTAATAGATAGACAGCTGCGAATTGATACGGTGCTGACCGCTCGACGATAGATTTGGCGCGAATGATTTGAATTTCATTCAGAAAGATAGCAGCAATTTTTTATCATTTGATCTTTTTCATATTTATTATAAGAAAAAATGAATCCAGACTTTTAGTATCAATTATACAATGCATTAAGAAGTTAATGTATTTTTTTAACAAAGATTTTAAATAATATTTATTTTTAATATTTTATGAAATCTTATAGGTGAATCGATTCATCTCGACACAAAGAATTTACATTAGCTTTAAATTTTAATTATTTCGGAAATTATAGTGCAAACATTAATTTTTGAAAAATACAATTAACCATAACTTTCATATTTCTCAATCGATTCGTCTCGACACAAAGAATATTCATTTTCCTTACGTCAACTCAAAATTTTGAATATTTGATAATATATAAATAAAAATTAACATTCAAAATTATAAATAACCATAACTTTCTTATTTTTTAATAAAATGCATTAAACTTATAGGTCAATCGATTCGTCTCGACATAAAAAATCTTTTTTCTTTTTACATCTTCTTTGAATTTCGATTTTCCTAAAAGTTATAGTAGAAAAATCAATTTTACTAAAATAATAAAAGTACATAAAACTTGAAAAAATAAATATTTTGTTAAAATCTTATAAGAAATTCAACTAGGTGCAAAATTTCATTAATTTATCTCTACGCGTTTTCAAGAAATTGCTAGATCATGACACACATACATACATGCATCCAGACAATTTTTCAGATCATATTAGATACTGAAATATGTTCAAAAAAACCTTTTTTAGGAAACTGGATTTTGTGTGTACTACAAAGCTTCCTCTATGAGGAAGCACAATCATTTAAACTTGTCAATAATCAAATAAATCTTTAAAATCGGAGATTATCTTTCTTGTTGCAATTCAAATCATTCCCGCCAAAACTATCGCCGAGTGAGGTCAGCACTGTATCAATTCCATGAAAACCATAATCGCAAAAACTGATTTTAAGTTATGGTCGAAAAAAAAGCAATGAACTTCACAGAGTATCGCGAGAAAAAAAAGACTTTTCTCTGAAGTAATTTTTTTCTTTTTTAATAACTTAAACAAGTTTTGAAATATTTTAGCTGCACTAGTCCCAGATGGTCAAGAATAACAACTAGGATTAGGAAAATCAAGAGAAATGAAAATCGCACAAAACGAATTTGAATTATGATAAACGGGTTCAGGAAAATCCATGAAAACCATAATCGCACAAACTGTTTTTGTGTTATGGTCGAAAACAAAAAAAAGATGAATTTCACATTGTATCGCGAGAAACAGACGATTTTTCTTTTATTTGAATTTTGTTTTTTCTATTTACTTTCAGTAACATAAACAGTTTTTAAGATATTTGAATGGCTCTAGTACCAAACGGTCAGGAATGATAGCAGGGATGAGGAAAATCCATGAAAACCATAATTGCTGAAACTGATTCCGAGTTATGGTCGAAAACAAAACAAGGATGAATTTCACAGTGTATCGCGAGATACAGACGATTTTTCTTTTATTTGAATTTTTTTTTCTTTTTTACTTTCAGTAACATAAACAGTTTCTAAGATATTTGAATGGCTCTAGTACCAAATTGTCAGAAATGACAGCCGCGTTCAGGAAAATCCATGAAAACCATTCTTTTGAAATATTTGAGCAGCACTAGTCCCAAATGGTCAATAATGACAATGCTCAGGAATGATAGCCAGGTTCAGGAAAATCCCTGACCTCCATAATCGCACAAACTGATTTTAAGTTATGGTCGAAAAAAACACAATGAACTTCACAGAGTATCGCGAGAAAAAAAAGACTTTTCTCTGAAGTAATTTTTTTCTTTTTTAATAACTTAAACAAGTTTTGAAATATTTTAGCTGCACTAGTCCCAGATGGTCAAGAATAACAACTAGGATTAGGAAAATCAAGAGAAATGAAAATCGCACAAAACGAATTTGAATTATGATAAACGGGTTCAGGAAAATCCATGAAAACCATAATCGCACAAACTGTTTTTGTGTTATGGTCGAAAACAAAAAAAAGATGAATTTCACAGTGTATCGCGAGAAACAGACGATTTTTCTTTTAACTGAATTTTTTTTTCTTTTTTACTTTCAGTAACATAAACAGTTTCTAAGATATTTGAACGGCTCTGGTACCAAATTGTCAGAAATGACAGCCGCGTTCAGGAAAATCCATGAAAACCATAATCGCACAAACTGATTTTAAGTTATGGTCGAAAACAAAAAAAAGATGAATTTCACAGTGTATCGCGAGAAACACATGATTTTTCTTTTATTTGAAATTTTTTTTCTTTTTTACTTTCAGTAACTTAAACAGTTTTTTAGATATTTGAACGGCTAGTACCAAATTGTCAGAAATGACAGCCGCGTTCAGGAAAATCCATGAAAACCATTCTTTTGAAATATTTGAGCAGCACTAGTCCCAAATGGTCAATAATGACAACTAGGATTAGGAAAATCAAGAAAAATGAAAATCGCACAAAAAATCGCACTCGCTGAAATTCGTCGTATTTTTGGTTTTTTAGGCATAAGTCAGAAATGTTTTTCTCGATTTTGATTTTTCTAGATTTTCCTGAACCCGGCTCTCATTCCGGAAAAATAGGTACCAGAGCCGTTCAAAAATATTAAAATTTGTGCATGCTATTAAGGGACAAACAAAAACAGAAATCACATCATCTATGTATAAAATCGACAGTTTCCCGCGACACTCGTTGTAATTCGACGTTTTATTGGTTTTTTAGGCATAACTCAGGAACGGTTTTGCCGACTTTCATTTTTCTTGATTTTCCAGAATTGAGGTAAAAAAAAAACTCACTTCTGTTACGTGATCGTAACCAATCAATAATTGTAAAAAACCCAATGTTTCAAATACATGTGAGAGTCAGCGCGAGAGAAACCCAACAAACCAACCTCCCTCATTTCAGACACATTAAGAAGTAAAGATATGACTCATGTACCCTTGCTCTCTATCTTAAAAGAGGACGAAACGGGAGGATCAACCGTGTTCGAGTCAGCGCGAGAGAAACCCAACAACCCAACCTCCCTCATTTCAGACACATTAAGAAGTAAAGATATGACTCATGTACCCTTGCTCCCTATCTTAAAAGAGGACGAAATAGGAGGATCAACCGAGGAACCCCGTTTCGTAAGTTCCATAGTAATCAAGAAGGCAAAAAGGATATAAAAGGACACAGAAAACCAAGATGTATCAGTCTACTTTGAACCAGTCTACTTTGTACCACCTTACTACGTTAGTCTAGTCTACTTGGTACCACCTTGCTACGTTAGTCTAACCCGCGAGTTCAATCAGTCTACTCTTGTCTTGTCGTCGATGTTACTTTGATCGCAGTCTATGTCACTGAGTTATAC
>UCOH01012652.1:0-39291 GCA_900474275.1 Synergus japonicus
GTATAATTGTGACTGACGAGTCACACGGCTGATGGTATAATTGTGACTGACGAGTCACACGGCTGATGGTATAATTGCGACTGACGAGTCACACGGATGATGGTATAATTGTGACTGACGAGTCACACGGCTGATGGTATAATTGTGACTGACGAATTTGGTCCGATGTGGTTCTTTTATTTTAGGAAAATTGCGTGTATTCGTTTTTTGTCCGGATGCCCATTAAACGGCAGCAGCGGTTGCTGCGATGTTTCATGGTTCAGTTGCCTTGGGTCTACTTGACTCGGGTGGAAAAGGTTGCTAAGTGCATGAGTTAATTAGTCATGGACCTGTGACTCCCAAATAGCTCTTGCTGTTGCGTCTTCTTGATTTGGTAGTGTCGCTTCTACAAAAATGCTGAGGATGTTTTGGTCTAGCGATCATGGACTCTAGATTATAAATCTATGAGTGTATTGGTCGTGGGTCGTGGACCCATGACAGTTATTATAAAACTCTTTATTTTTATATGTATATTTAAGATTCTTTTATGTAATTTTTTTTATTGTTAACCAGTTTTTCTTGTTTCTGAATTGTTTTAAACCTTTCTTTTAAATAAAATACGAATTGATTGTTGTTAATTTTATATTCATGAGCTTCGAGATTCGAGAACCACCACCTCTATCGTTATTTTGAGCTAGCATGTTTCATATATTTTTATCTGTGCCTATTTTTTACTAATGATTCCATTTTGATTTTATTAATTTTTTTTGGGCCTGATTTGATTGGAAATCAATAATTTATCTTTATTTTATCTATATGTTCAGAGACTTTTAATTATATTAAAAAAGCAACATCACACAGTTTTCAATTTTATTTCTAAAATCAGGAAAATATAATTTACTGGTACTTTTCAAACATTTTTAATTAAAAGGTTTGACAATCAATGCATGATCAAACTTCTTTATTTTTGTTTGAAACGCCTCGATTTTTTTTTAATATGTACAAATCATTTTATTGTTTCCTTAAATCTTTAAAATATCTTAAAATCACCAATAATCTCGCAAAATGTTTTGACATTTTTAACAAATATTTAAAATCGTTTAAAATTTATTTAAACCTCTAGAAATCCTTTGAAATATCTTACAATATTTTGAATTTTGTTCAAATTTTGTTAATGTTAAAAAATCTATACTTGTTTTCTAATTTTTGGAAATCAATAAATTTTATATCAGCAAAATCGGGGAGTAGGCGGGAAGAAACATACAATGTTCCAAAGAAGTATCACTTTGTGATATATTATATTTATTTGTAGAAAGGATTGGTTAAAGACATCGGAGCTTGTATAAAAGATGTAAAAAGGTACACCAAAGATTCTAGGAAAGAGAACTTGCCTACAAGCGAGAAAGTTGACGAGAACATAAAACTAATGAAGGTAGAGATGGTAAAATCCCTTAAACCGTCAATAGATATTTTGAACGAGGGTATGGATGCTACCAGAAAACAAAGGAAAATAGACGCAAAAGAAGTGCCAGCTGAAATTTTGCTACAAAAGTATCCAGCTCTGAAATTACGTTTTAGTCAAAGTAGAACTCTATTAATAAGTGACTCTAGTTATCTATTGCAGCTCATGGGAGAATTTTCAATGCTAGTCAACATTTCTCAAAGTGAATTGGCTGAAAACTGGGGAGATGTTCTGTCCAAGATAGTCCTTAACCTGAACCTTAACATATCCAAAGATCTGGAACCGATTTAATCACTTTAGAATTCTTACAAGGGTAACCACGTTTTTCAAGTCATCAAACAAACAAACGCAACGAGTCCTAGAAATCTACGAAGTATCTTCCTACATAACTTATAGCATGATATTGTAAAAAAGTCCCTTTTGGATGTGAAAAGGTAGAAAGTCTACATATTTGAATCATTTTCAATCTCCAAGATTGAAATAGAAAGGAAAAATATATTCAAATGTATCCTTCCCTATCCACACTAATCTTTGTATATCCCTTTTGCAATCCATGGATGCAAAGTGTAAACTTGGGAGGGATATAAAATCTCTAAAATCTCTATTTCCTTGACTTTTCCCTGACTTTTAGACAAATTTCCAGCAAATCAACCATATAAATCTCTTAAAATTCATTGAAATTTCTTGAAATTCCTAGAAACATCTTAAAATGCGACGAAATTCCTTCAACTTTATTAATG
This sequence comes from Synergus japonicus, assembly GCA_900474275.1. Taxonomy (NCBI): domain Eukaryota; kingdom Metazoa; phylum Arthropoda; class Insecta; order Hymenoptera; family Cynipidae; genus Synergus; species Synergus japonicus. The sequence goes on from UCOH01012652.1 coordinate 2,182, forward strand.
TTTCATGAAAACCCTTATAGTTTCACTAATTGTTTTTAAACTCCTCAAAATCGTTTTAAACACTTTAAATTCTTCAAAATCTTTTTAAATTCCTTAAGGGCATGTGGTACTTTTTCGACGGGTCAGTCAGGTTCAGATAAACCAATTGTTTGTCCACAAAAATTAATATTCTTGAAAAATGAATTTGGAGAAGTTATAAAATATATTAAGAGAGGGTTGAGAAATTTGGAATGGTCCAGAAATTTGAACTCCTTCATCTTCTATTTTTTGCAGATCTTTAACAACTTTAGCTTAAACTTTTTCGTGGTCAAAATGTTTCTCCTTGCAAAGTGCCACAAGTTTAATTGTATTTATGTACATGAGAACGAACATATTCAGATACATTTCCTAGAATCATATAAATAGCAAGTATTTTATGTTTCTTTTTAGCAGCTCCAATGGGATTCACGACTTCAAAAGCATCTTGGTAAAGAATAATTTTAGAGCGTCGGGATTTTCTTGGAAAAATGTATTATTTTTTAAACAGTTCCATCCAAAAAATCTTTTAGAACTTGTTCATCACGAATTTCGTGTTTTTTAATTCAGTTAGACTTGATTTATCTCGAAAGCAAGCTTTTCTTGTTTTCCAGATAGGTACAAAATGGAAAAAGTTTTTTTTGTCTTTATCACTCTACTGTTATAGGGGTAACATAATAAAATTATATTTTTTAAAACTTCTTCCTTTTGTAATTTGTATTTAATAATTTTTGACTTTGCTTCAAGGGATCATTATTAAAGGATACTTTCAAGGGGTAACACCACTCTAACGGCCGAAAAAGAAGCCTAATTTTGACTATTTATTTTGGGAGTATGGGAAGAGGAATAGCATTTCTTTTTAGAAGATTCATTTAACACATATTAAAGTATGTAAAAAAAATTTTGTATTATTTTTTCATATAAAATGGCGGCGATACAGGTAATCTCCGGTGAAGTGTTTCGGAAAGGTGCTCCGTGGGCGGACAAATTTGTGAGAAACTGTGAGAGCTGGATAACAACCCAAAGTTTTTTTTTAAACTGTATACTATTAACTGGAGAAGTACGTAGGATTTTTTTATATCAATTTTTATAGAAATGGTGCACTTTTGAAAGAAAATGCATTTTTTACCAAAAAAGAAGCAGTAAATTGTTTATAAAAAAATGCAATTAACATGAAAACAAAAAACGGCTACATACTTCTTTAGAGAATGTACTTGTGAAGCTACTGTAAAAATTAGAACTCCTAGAATGATGTACCATCGAGGCCTAATTAGTATGAATAATATTCGCAGTTTGACGAGACTTTTAAAATGGTCAAGACGTCTCTGATAAAGGGAAAAACTTCCCTTCGGAAACAGACCGACGCCCGTACGGTTGGCAAAGTTCGGTACTTCGCGTTACCCTTATGAGTTATCCAAAAGTGTAAAAGATAATAATAATTAAATAGCCCTCTCCACATCTGTTATTTTTGAATTAGAATTTTCCTTAAAATTTCTACTCAGGGAACGGTGACACCTATTTGGGACGTAAAATTCAAATTTTTTCCAATGAAGTGCGGATAAATCTTCCGAGAAGAGTGGCAACCTCGTGTTACCCCTTGTAGTTTCTAACTTACCTTAAAGGGGTAAATCAACATCGGTTTTCTCAAGGGAAGTTATGTGTAAATGCTTAACTAGGGCGCAGGGAGGTTGGTCGCGTATGTGAATTTTACGGAAAATTCCCCCTCGCTGTGGATTATCCATCAATACTGAAATTTAATAATAAAAACATCAAATCGAATCTCAAAACGAGTTGGAATTTTTATTGCAAAATTAGGATTTGGGTTTATGTGTGAAACGAATAGAAATGGACAAGAGGTTGACATTTCTTCTGTACTTCATTCGGTAAAAGGGCCAACTATTCGCGTTCTCTGTGAAAACAAATTAAATAGGCGAAGCAGAATGAGGACATTGCTCACACGACAAGAGTGTGTGTGTATAACGTCTAAAAGACTTAATTAATAGAAAACCGCTGACAGATCAGAGAAGTCCTCTTTTTCCTCTTAACTCCAAATGAGTAGGGGAGAGCAGGACACAGAGGACCGACGGGGCACAGGCGTACTCTTCAATAAAATTGTATTTTGTAGTGCGATCTCTTCGTAATGGCTGTAATTACATTCTTTAGTGACTATTTCAGTTTGTGTCAAGTCGAGATGCATTTTGAATCAACGATTTTGGAAAAAATATATAAAAAACGAAAAATCAAGGAAAGTTGTGGACGTTTCGTCACCGAAATTATCGATGTATTAAATGTAGGTTAGCATTGTTTATGAATTGACTGCGGGGGCACAGAGGACCAGGTAGTGGTGGGGCACACAGTACCTATGCAAATTGCGACTATGAATTTTATATCCTCACTGTTGATAAAATATTTTTATTTATTTAAATATTTTTCATTTTAATTGGTGCACATGCATTATGATGCATGTGCTGCAGTAGACGAAGAAGACGAATATATAATTTGTTTGAATTGTTCTTAAAAATTGTATAAAAGTTCTTTAATTTCTTTATTTCATTTTTTAATAATAAAATACATTTAATAGCAAAAATTTATATGTTATATATGAATTACATACTCGGGGCACGCAAAGTCCTCTATGCCCCGCTGGCTGGGGCACAGAGGTCCAAAATTTGTTTTCTAAATTTGTCATTATTTGCTCTCTCCTACTCTTTTTACGCTTCTCGGAACCATATTTCTTATTCTTTACAACCTGCAATGCTCGTGCGTCTTCCATTCAGTGCACCGTGTCAGAAACAGTCTTATTGCAAGCCTTCTAAAAAGCTTGTCTACACGTGTTTGTTGATATATGCAATTCCTGCCAAATGGACTCGTCCAACGTATAAATCCCTCTTAGATAAATTTATTGTTTCGGCAGCAAAGTTTTTGGCAATAACGGAATTCAATCTCTCAGCAGCATTATTTGTAACGTTATAAATTAAACTTTCAACATGCTCTGCTAATAGCTTCTGTAATGCCATCATTTTTTGGTAGAGGCCTACTTCTTTTAGAAGTGAAACATGGTTTTATTCACCTCCTTCGCGTTTTCCATTCCACAATACTTACTTCGAAAGTAAATATATTCAAAAATATTGTGTCAAAATTTTAGAACGATCCGAGAACTCTAACATTACTTTTGAGCGCTTCAAAGGTAGGTACCTCGAGCGCGCTGACCGGCCTGACTGCGTTAAGAGTAACATCTCGCGACCGTCAGCGTTTCGAAACAGGCAACTGCCGTTCATCGGAAGCTTCCAAAGAGGGCAGAACAAAGCGGAGACAGGAAAGATTGGAAGAAAGTCAACTCTTCGAATGATCTGAAGGGATTTTGTACGGTGCAGGCATCGCTGACTAGGCGTAAGTAATATTTTTTTACGAATTTTCTGTAAAAAAAACTTTAAACGTGTTCTTCTCAAAACAACGTTTTCACTCGCCTTGTAGATAAAATTTTCGAAACTACTGGACCGATCCTTATGAAATTTGAACCAAATATTCTTTACACTTATCGCTATCTCCCCTATAAAAAGTTTTCAAAAATTTTGTTTTTTACTATTTTTTTTTAAATCCGCGAAAAAATAGCGTTTTTTTGAAGTTTTTTCGTTTTTTCTTCACAATTTTTTTATTTTTTGAAGTAATTGAATAAATTTCATAGGGAACATAGCCATTGTCCTACCGAATCTAAAGCACTTTGATTTTTTAGTTTCAGACAACCCTGCTCCGAGATTTTATCAACAAGGCGGACCTACCTTCTTTTCGAGGTGTTGCGCTTGGCTGACATTTGTGGTCGTAAAAGTGTATAAAATAAAAAAAAAATGTTTATCTAGTTCAAGAGTGTATTTACTAAGCCTAAAAACTTTTATATGATAACCTTTATCCAGTATCCCAAGAAAAATTCACGAAAATCGCGTTTTTTTCGGCGCGAGTTACAAAACTGACCCCTTAATCATCTAAAATCTTGATTGTAACTTTTCTTTAACATTTACTAATCTATTTAAAAAATGTTGGTACTTACTTTCTATTTTGCGAAATTTTCTTATAATTTTCTTCTGGTACCAAGATTCTATTTTTTTAAATATTAATTTTATATTTTTAAGTATTATTTATGCTTTTCTTGAACTTTTGTTATATTTAAGTTCCACTTTCTGATGCCTCCTATGAATGAATTTATTATAGTTTATTATTGCTAATACATTTATTTTATTTAATACTAATACTGTAAATTAATATACTTTTGTGTTGTTAATAAAAAATTTTGAAAATAAGGAACTTTATTGTCTGTGTATTATCAGAAAATGCGCATGCGTTTATATTATTATGTGTTCAAGTTCGACGTTTTTTTAGTCACCGGCTGACAGTACTTCCAACACTGTTACGTTTCAATAACTTACTACACATTCTCTTTAATCTATAGATGCTTTGAAAAACACTGTATTTTATAGGTTATAATTGTATAATTTAATTGTATTCAAATAGTGCCTAATTAAAAATAGCAGTAGAGTCGAACAAGAAGTACATTATTATTATTATTATTATTCATAATTGAATATTGACGGCATATCCTACTAATGACCGGATTATTTTTCATTGATATAAAAAAATTGTCATCTGAGAATAGTTGCAAACTTTATATGAAATTCAAAATTAGTTACATACTTTGATATTGATTGCAATTTAAAAACGTTTTCTGAGTTGTTCTACTTGGATTTTATATTCAATTGACTCGATCTGACTTAAAAATATATTACATAAAAAATTCAGTTGCTCAAGTTTTTGTTTGTGCGTGTGAGTGTCAATTATGTCCTCTTTGCAATACAACCTTAATAACTATCGGTACCGTTCTGCTGCGAGAATGAGTATAAATGGTATTAGCGGCGAACAGATTTCAGATAGTGATATGGCCGAATTAAGTGAATTTGAAGATGATGATGGCAATGGAGAGGATATTCAGGAGGAAGGGGATGAAGATGAAGATGATGATGACGATGATAATGGAGAAGAGGAAGATCTTCTTTATCCTGGATTTGCCCCAGTAGCTCTTCGTTATCTCAGTCAGAATACGAGGCCGCGCAACTGGTGCCTTGCTTTGATTACAAATCCATATCCTTTTCAGCCCTAAAAATTAAATAATAGATAATTATAGAAAATTTCTCTATAAAGAGTCTCAAAGAAAGATAAACTTCGAAAATTTCTTGCAATCATATTTCATTTTTCATGAAACAAATTTTCAATTTAACTGAAGTTTATTTTACTGAATTACCGTATGACGTATTTCATATATTGAAAATTCAGTTAAATAAAAATGATTCAAAAGGTTTATGGAATATTTGAATTTCGCTAAAATAAACAGTAAAATAAAATTTTATTAAAAACAAAGTTGGGAGATATTTGTGACTATATGACGAAAGAAAAATTTTAAGTACTTTTAAGTAAAAAGAAATGAATGCATTATAGGTATTTTATATTAAACTAGGGGTGCCTTGTGAGCACATTCTCATCAGTGCACATCAGTTTTAATTATCTTTATTTTTTTGAATTTTTGAAAAGTTATATATCTGACAATTTTTTTTTTATAAAAAAAGTCATAATGATAAATTTTTCGACTAATTGAATAGTATGAATATCATTAAACAGAATTTGTAAATTAAAAAAGAAATTTGTTTTGAACTTTAAAAATTATCAAAAGTATACCAAACGCTAATCAAATCGGTCAATTTTTTCGAAGGTTATCGTGCTCACAAACTAAAATCTACAAGCAGACAGACAGACAAACACATTGATAAAAACATGTTTTTTGGATTCAAGGGGTCACAAAACGTAGACATTTGAGAAAAATGGGTGGGTCAAATTTTACATAAAACTAATACATTCTCTGATGAGAATATAAAAAGTGATGTTATCACCATACTAGGTGTCTCGTGCGCGCCTTTATAACGTATTCACACTTTTTTTTTGTATTACTGATAACCTATTTCCCCTCTTAATTTTGTATATTTATAAATTAAGCTTTCTAAAATTAGAATCACTACAAGTATGTGATAATATGATCAATAGAATATTTTGATTTTTACATTCTCATCAGAGTGAATGTATTAGATTTTTTTAAATATTTGATGCCCCCAATTATTGTCAAATCTCCACCGTTTTGGGACTCCCTGAACACAAAAAAACATTTTATATATATATATATAAAATATAATATAAATTCAAAAAGTTGGAGCATTTAAAAAATTTTTGGAACAACTCTCTTTGTTACTTTACCATTTCTATGCACGGATGTTCGTATCACTTAAACAAGTCGCACAATTTTTCCTCATTACTTTTTTCAACAAAAAGAAAGATTACAGAATACAACATTTTGAATATCCAAAAAAATTAAAGAAAACTTAAATTAGAAGCCAAACAACGCACTATATGAAAAAAAGTCGAGAGGTGAAAAATGTTTCTTTTTGACACTCCGTGCGCGAAATTTGATTTCGCACATGCTGGTTCAAAAAAGCGTATTCTAAATCAAGCTTCGCACACATCGGGTCAAAAAATACGGTTCGATACATGTGCGAGAAAGTGATTTTATCCTTCTGTGACCTTTTCACACTAGCTTCGCTTGTGCGCAAACGTTCACACAAGGCTAAAATCACATCCGCGCACTAGTATCGAAATTTAATATTTTGAACACCCTATAAGTTTGACATAACATTTTTTTTAATTTTCTTGAAAAATCTAAAATTCAAATTTTTAGTCAAATATCACGAAATACAGATAAAATTATAAGAAATATTAATTATATATATTAAGTATAACAGGGCCGGTTCTGGGTCCACCTTCCTGCTAGTGCATATCCGTGTGAGCTTGCGTTGGTGTTAGTATTTCTGTGTCAATATGAGTGGAGGGGGTAAGAATGCGGATGACGTCATAGTTATGATGAGTTACTTCCGGTGATAAGAATTATTAACATAAACAAAGGGTGTTTCAATTACAGAAAAACAAAAGTATCGGGTTACATAGGAATTCCTGAGAGATGACGTCATATGTTTTTTTTTTAACATAAACAAAAGGGGGTGTCAAAATTACAGAAAAACAAAAGTATTGGGTTGCATAGGAATTGCTGAAAAATGGTGTCATATTACATATTACATATTTCTATGCAAGTCCAAACCTGTTTTACCCCCACTCCTGAGAAATTTAGCGTAAACAATCATAGAATTCTGAGAAATGACGTCATATTACATATTTTCAAGGTTAAACCCCCCACTCCCCGAGAAAAGGTATATATAATTTTGAGAAATGACGTGATATTGCGCAATTTCAAGCAATTTAGATCATATTTCAAACCTACCCTTTTTTTAAGCATAAACATAGGTGTCATATTATACTGTAGCCATAACAATAAGATAAACAATTCTAAGAAATTAGATAAAAAATCCTATATAAACCGCAGCACATGCCTTAATTTTTTCAGTACAAAAATTTCTTATACACCATTCAAACGTGTCAGTATTCAAGTGTTGGTAAGCAAATAAAAGTTTTTTTTTAATAGTGCATTTTGTTTAAAGACTATAGTTTGATTTTGAAAGTGTTTATTTTGTTCGAGAAATCATCAAGATGGACTTCACCAATCTCAACAAGATTGTGACGTTGCGTTTTTGGCGTCCCTTATTGGACACCTAAGCAACGTTTGTACTTTCGGGAACTCTCATTATCTTTGCCCTACCGGACGCTTCAGTCGAGCCAGGGTCAATTTTAAGGGCAAGAAATAATTTAATCATTGATTTTAACAAAAATAAAGAAAATATATTCTTCCTATAAATTACATTTCTAATTAAGAGCTAAATGAGTGATTTGACTTTTTGTATGATCTCAAATGAAATTAATGAAATTGTATAAAGTGTGAGTTTGTGTTGAATTCGATAGTACATTTTCGTGTTAAATAACTGTTTGCGAGAGAGAGATGCGAGCATGTGTATTTACGAGAGTGTGTGCGAACGGACCTAGTCTGTCTTCACCTGCAATTTAGAGTGAACGAGTAATGTAGTGACGTCATGACGTAAGTCACGTATCACCGGCGGTTGAGACGGATACTATCTCCTGAGTCCTTCTCTCTCTAATAAACGGTATTACGGAACGGTGCGGAAAGAGAGATAGACGAGGGAGATTTCTTTAATTTATTTTTATTTATATATTTTTTTACGTTCGATTCCAAACCCCAGGTGTGATGTTAGACAGGAATGACTCTAGGTTGGATTGACTCCTTAGAATCAATACAACCCTTATCTCCAAGGTTGGCCATGAGGGTGCCCGCTAGTCAAACTTGGAGTGAGTTTTTATTTGGGATGGTATTTGTAACGGAGAGACGGGAATGAATCAGGGGTAGGCCAGGTTTTTGGGCTGACGTACCCTCTTTATCTGATAGCTGGCCATGGGGGTGCCCGCTGGTCAGGTATCAGATAATTCTTTTTTAGGATGGAAATGTTAGGATGATCATATTCCCTAGGTTCTGGAAATTTTCGTCAGGATCGACCCAGGATAGGTCGGTGTGAGCCGAAGAATCCTTTAGCTGAGTGCATGGTTGTAGGGGTGCCTGCCAGTCGTACACTCAGTGGGTCTCCCCTGAAGAAGAGGTCCAGGTTGCCTCCTGGTCGCTCTGCTATGGTAGTAGCCAGCTAGCAGAGAGACCAGTTGAGTTACGCTGATTTGCAGTCGAGCTGCTCCTCAGCGAACTGACTGATAATGCGACGATTCGGTGCTTTTAAACACTTGTAATTACGTAACGACTAGTCGGCGGATGGTAGGGGAAACCATCTAGTAGAAATCTCGCCCCGCCCGCTCGGTGACGTGAACTGACAAGAGATAGCGATAGAAGGATAGGAATATGTGACGGGCGACAAGACTGTCCGTCACAAGGTGAACTGGAAAATGGATTCAAAATTTTGCAAAAAATTAATTCATTTGATGGAGACTGGTTTTGGGTATTTAGACGAAAGCTCATCAGTGACTTTAATACATGAATGGTTAACAATTGGTAAACGAAATACCAGATTGTTGAATAAAATCTTAAAACAAAGAAGGAATGCATCAGTTAGTGAAAAAATGAAGTTAATTACAACAATTGGAATTTTAAATTCAATAAATAGGAATATTAGAAACTCGCAGAAAAAAGGTAGAGGTAGCACGAACAGGAAATCAGATAGGGTTCATTGGGAAGATTTACAAACGGCGTTTAATAGTAGAATAAGGTCTGGTTGTATAGTCAATCTAAAGCATGAAGATTTAAAACAATTTCTTGACGATACGAAGTCAATGATTGTTACTCTATTGAAAAATGCTTTGAAAAAAGAGGGAAATGATTAAAGCCAATAAATTCCTTACCACCAAAAATCAAATTATTCTTCAATCAACAAATCTAGACGATTGGTTTCAAGACTACGTGAAAGAGGATATTCTAGTCAGGTTGAAGAGTTCAAGAGAAGTAAATTAGGCTGGTCATTGATTAAGATAATAAATTTGTGTGTAAATATAAATAGTTATACTCCATTACAAGCAGGCTTCTCAACATTTATTGAATTGCCAAAATACATTCTGTTATAAATATCCAAAATAATGACCCATATTGTTTTCTCTAGTCTGTAATGGCCGCTCTTCATCCTGCGAAATCTAAGGTTTCAAAAACAAGTTCTTATCAACATTATGAAAGAATATTAAAATATGAATGTATAAACTTTCCAATTAAATTAGAAGATGTTAAAAAATTTAAAAAATATTTTTAAAAAATTTATATAAAAAATATCAATGTTTATGGTATAGATTATATTAATAAAAAAAATGTAGGAAGTTGTACCTTTATATTTGAGTCGTGCAAAAAAGTCAAATACACTCGTAATACATCTTCTTATGGTTGAAAACTCTGAAATTGAAAGTAATCATGATCAAAAAAACCAGTGTATCATTTTGCTTTTATTAACAATCTTTCTCGTTTAGTTGCTAAACAAATAACGCGTAATGAGCATAAACTTTTTCTATGTGACAGATGCTTGTGTCATTTTAAAATTGAGAAATCTTTTTTAAATCACAGATCAGACTGTGACAGTATTAATAAATACAAAATAGTACTGCCGAAAAAAGGGAAAAACATTTTGGGATTTAAAAATTTTAATTATAAAGAAATGGTTCCATTTTCAGTTTATGCTGATATCGAGTCTGTTTTAAAACCTATTGCAGAAGCACAATCATATGCGGAAGACATTCTTGCACCTAATACAGTAGCGTATCAAAAGCATGTCGCTCACAGTGTTGCCTTTTATTTAAAGTGTGATTTTAATGATTAAATATCTTAGCTGAACAAATTGATGTGTATTTGAAAACAGTAATTCCTATGGAACCCTTAACACTGAAAGAACAGCAAGATTTTTTTTCAGCTGAGACCTGTCACATATGTGAGAAAGCGTTAGGTGCTGCTGATATTGTTAATCGAGATCACTGTTATTTTACTGGGAAATCGGTGCTGTTCATCAGGGGTGTAATATAAATTATCAAAATCCTCATGTGGTTGCAATAATATTTCACAATTTTTCTGGCTATGATTCTCACTTTTTCATAAAAGCTCTAGCTACTAAATTCGAAGGGCAAATTACATTGCTTCCTGCTAATAAAGAAAATTATATATCTTTTACCAAGAATGTAAACGGAACAAATGTGGAGATACTTTTTGTAATCATTAAATGTGATTATATTTAATGTAGTATTTCTAACTCCTTTTGCCTTACTTTTTTCCCTTTCTTGCCCTGAAACTTTAAAGGTGTACAATTTTTATCTCAGCCCAATAAATTCCGTCATGATTTTACCATTATTCTCGTCTTTCATCAAACCTAGAACGTTATTGTTTAATCGAGGAATACCATATATATTATTTGGTGCATAGTCGGCTGTATCAAATCTCTCTGAATCTCTTATAATGTACTCGAATACATCAGACACAACAATATGATATATGAGGCTGTGAGTGTCAGTGTAAAGTAATTTTGCCTGATTTCCAAAATTTTTCTTAATGTAATTATAATGAAAATCATATATGTATATTTTAGACACATCGAGAACGGTGAATCCTATGTAAATAGGTTTGTTGAAATTTACTTTCAATCTATCCATCTCAATTATTACCATATTTTCCTCAAATATGGTACAACTATTAAAGTTAGACTTTGCAATTAAGGCTTTTACCCCATACCTCCCCTCTCATTTTGTTACTAGTTTTACATCTTTATTTTAGATACTTTCATACCTAAACTCAAATAGTGCTTCAAATTACGATAGTGTACCACGTAACGTGATTTTGGAAATAAATTTGTTATTAATTTGGGAATTTTACACTCTGGAAGAGGAGGTAAAAAGTGCTCTGGACATACTGGAAAGTCTTTAAGCATTTCGTGTAATTCCTCTGGATATTCTAAGTCAACTTCAAGTATATATCCAACTGATGAATCGTCAGAAATAATATTAACATTCAAGTTACTCTGAAGATTTTCTACTCATGAAAAATTATTGAATGGCAAATATTCACTCATAGCTGTACCATATTGATTATTAAGATCGAAATACATGAGATAAGACTCGGGTAAATTTTCATATATCTATTATTTGCTTTACCATAATGATTACAGCACTGAGATACACCACCCCGAATACCTTTCTCAATAAATAGCACCATTTCAATGCTTGTTAGCAAGTCCAGTTTAATCTCAGTAATTTTAAGCAAAGCATCAAAAGCAAGTCCATGTGCCGTATAATAATGTAAGGGATCTAATTTGTAGGTGGAATAGCAATTGAATCGGAAATTCTCGAAAATATCAGCGAAGAGACAAACATCTGTTTTCAAGTATAAATCAGAGTATTCGCCTAAAATCTGTATGTCAAATGTATTCCAAACATTACAAGCGTGCAGATAATCTTCATCGGAAATATGTTTATCATTTAACTGAGAATAAAATGCTGCCTTTGAAGGTAATTGTGTTTCACTCAATTTTTCAAAATTATCAATGTACTCATAATGGAAGAACCTTTTCTTGTTAATAAATTAAATTCATTTAAATTTCTACTATTTTTAAGTGTAGTTTTCTTGACTTCGTCTTGCAAATAGGATGCTAACTTTTCGATACTATTTGGAATGAAACGGAAAGAATCGAGAAAGCGAAGTTTCACATTTGTTCCGTTTACATTCTTGGTAAAAGATATATAATTTTCTTTATTAACAGGAAGCAATGTAATTTGCCCTTCGAATTTAGTAGCTAGAGCTTTTATGAAAAAGTGAGAATCATAGCCAGAAAAATTGTGAAATATTATTGCAACCACATGAGGATTTTGATAATTTATATTACACCCCTGATGAACAGCACCGCGATATTTCCCAGTAAAATAACAGTGATCTCGATGAACAATATCAGCAGCACCTAACGCTTTCTCACATATGTGACAGGTCTCAGCTGAAAAAAAATCTTGCTGTTCTTTCAGTGTTAAGGGTTCCATAGGAATTACTGTTTTCAAATACACATCAATTTGTTCAGCTAAGATTTTTAATCTTTTAATAAAATATTCAATGCAATCTCTCCTCTATAAATGTCAAATTCATAAAGCGAATCATTAAAATCACACTTTAAATAAAAGGCAATACTGTGAGCGACATGCTTTTGATACGCTACTGTATTAGGTGCAAGAATGTCTTCCGCATATGATTGTGCTTCTGCAATAGGTTTTAAAACAGACTCGATATCAGCATAAACTGAAAATGGAACCATTTCTTTATAATTAAAATTTTTAAATCCCAAAATGTTTTTCCCTTTTTTCGGCAGTACTATTTTGCATTTATTAATACTGTCACAGTCTGATCTGTGATTTAAAAAAGATTTCTCAATTTTAAAATGACACAAGCATCTGTCACATAGAAAAAGTTTATGCTCATTACGTGTTATTTGTCTAGCAACTAAACGAGAAAGATTGTTAATAAAAGCAAAATGATACACTGGTTTTTTTTATTGCTGCCGCTTCTTTTTCAATAATTTTTCTTTAATCTCATCTTTTTCTCTAAAGAGAGACCTAAACCTTACTTATAGGGTTTAAGATATAAACCTTTACGCAAAGCTATTGCTTAATAGTTTTATTATGACGCTTATTTTCTTCAAGCTCACGTTTAGCAGCGTTTGCATCATTAAATTTGTTATGTCTGCAGCCCCACCAGCCAATGCCCCTGTAGTACTAAGGCCTGCAAAAATGGGTATCAAAAAAGGAAGAAAACCGCCAATTTTAGATGGCATTGTTACTAGGCGCGGTTTCTTAACATTTCCCTTTCCCCCAGCCTTTCTTACAGCTGCACGCGCACGTTTTAAAGCTGAATTAATCACTTTGCGCGCATCTTGGTTGGAGACCATAGATTTCTTCGCTGCTCGAATAATTTTATTTAATGAAAAAATAGATGCTTTCTTTCTCTTCTGCTTTAACCCCATACCTAATTTCGATTTTACTTTCATTGCACTCGCCACAGCTAGGGCAGCAGTTCTCTCGGTTATGCTAGCGTCTTTCGATAACACACGACTATTGGCTCTCTCGGCTAGCAACTTGTCTGCCACGTTCCTTGCTTCAACGTTTTCTCTATTCTCTGTATAGGCGATATCGTGCTGCTTGCAAGCTGCATTCAGCGGATTCACTCCTGGATCACCTCATGCAAGGCGTTTTGCTAATTTTGTGCCTAGCTCACAGTATTGATAACCAGGCAGATACAATTCGATTGGAAGACTATTGATGACTTTGTTAAGTAAGCTCTCAACGCGTGTTGCCCTTTTCAAGGTTCGCTGACAACTGTCTCTATTCTTTTTGTCTACGTACACGATCATTTCAGTATGACATCAGACTTTCAACTAAAGTGTTAATCCTCATAAAGGTGTTATTTATGGTTTTTCTCATCAGTCGTAGCGGGAACGTCATGGAGTGCAAAACTCAGTTGATAAAATTGCCTATTGTAAATTTTGATGTACTTGCACAGCATGACAAAAGAGAAAAACGGCATGAAAAATTACTGCCAGACAGTGTACGAGCAGTATTTTGCGGACCATCTAATTGTGGAAAAACTAATGCTCTTCTCGCTCTAATAACACACCCGAATGGTTTAAGATTTGAGAATGTGTATGTCTACTCAAAGTCTTTAAATCAGCCAAAATATAAGTTCCTGGAAAAAGTTCTGCAGTCTGTAGATGGTGTTAATTATTTTCCATTTAATGAGCATGAAGAAGTTATCACACCGAATGAGGCACGATCTAATCCGATATTTGTATTCGATGACTTGGCTTGCGAGAAACAAGATAATATAAGAGCATACTTTTCTATGAGAAGACACCGTGATGTTGATTGTTTCTATCTGTGTCAAACGTTTGCACGTATTCCAAAGCACTTAGTTCACGATAACTTTAATCTACTAATATTATTTAATCAAAATGAAATGAAATTACGAAAATAATGATCATGTTAATACAGACATGTCTTATTCACGGTTTAAAGTATTATGTACGGCATGCTGGAAAAATAATAAACATGGATTTATTGAACTTGATAAGAACAGTGATTAAAATAGCGGAAGATATAGAAACATAAAAGAATGAAGTTAGGATAGGAGAGAGCTGAAATTGATTTAAACAATAAATTTCAACCGATTGTCTCGCCGCTTGAGAAAATAGCTACCGGATTCCAGAAAGTTGAGAAGGTGAATCCAATATTGGTGAAGGAGGTGAAAAAAAATGAATTTGCGGACGAGTCTGAAGATGAGACGAAAAATTACAGCTGTCCTAATGTTTATGATGATAAGATAGTACATGATGATGGTGAACATTTATTTAAAACAGCTAATAACTCAAATGATTTAGTCTTAACATTTAATACTATGCAACAGCATGATATTGAGAACAACAGTGAAGTAAATAGTGGAAGATATAATACTAAAAAGCTGGACGATATTGAGAACAAATATCTTTTATTATTAGCGGAGAGCAATAAAGATAT
This sequence comes from Synergus japonicus, assembly GCA_900474275.1. Lineage (NCBI taxonomy): Eukaryota > Metazoa > Arthropoda > Insecta > Hymenoptera > Cynipidae > Synergus > Synergus japonicus. The sequence continues at coordinate 17,263 of UCOH01012652.1, forward strand.
GGATACTGTATATGGGGTACGAAAATTATAAAAAGATAGATTACTGATTGGTGATTCAGCAATAAGTTTTGATAACAACTATATGAATGTAGGAAGTATACCTAAAACTGTAGGTTTACTTGAACTCATTTTCAAAAAAGTACCTAAAGAAATCTATATGAGTGAGGATGATTTTGAAAATTATAAGAAAATTATCAATGTAACCAATGCATATCGAAAGCATTATAGTAGCGATGGAGCTGTACGAGAAAATAAAACTTTTAAATTTAGAAATTTTATTGAAAATATAATAGCTACATCTTCTCCTAAGTCAGCGTCCAAGCGAAAAAGTAAGAAAAACACGAAATTATATCAATCGTTGAAGAATTGCGTGAGGATGGTATTATTTGAAAGCTGGAGAGTCTACGAGGCCTGGTCCTCCAGGAGTTGGATTCAAAATTACAGCTGATGGTCATTACAACATAGATAAAAAGAGGTTATGTAATGTTGCTGAAGCTGAAGATAAAAGTGATGCAATCAACTTGGATTCTATGCAACGTATAATACTGCATGAAACCAATACTGTCTATGAAGTAATAGATACTTTGCGCACCGAAATGCTGAATAATAATATGAAGATTGACGTTTTGGATGAATCTGTGTTCAAAAATTTGAAACTATTAAGCATTGATTTCAATACAGGACAAGCATTGGCATTCAAGAATGCTAAGCTCATTTCCAATTTGGACGCCAGACTGAGTGCACTTGAACAAAATGCAGGAGAAAAAGCAGGCTTTAGTTGAGGAGCTCTATAAAATAACTTGCAAGAATTACCCTCTCAGACACGTTGATATTCGAAGAATAGATGAAAGTTGTCAAGCTGATCTTGTGGAAATACAACCCTATGAACGAGAAAATAAAGGGTACCGATATATATTAACAATTATTGATGTATTTTCAAAATTCGCTTGGGCAGTTCCGGTGAAATCGAAGAGAGCTGAAGACGTTACTGCTGCAATGAAGTCTGTCCTCGTGGGAAAACGTGTACCTAAACACTTACAAGTGGATAGAGGAAAAGAATTTTATAAATCTACTTTTTAAGATCTTATGAAAGAATATAGTATTAATTTATACTCTACATATAGTAATTTAAAGGCATCTTTCTGAAAATAATTCAGTTCGCTTCTTTAAATCTTTATGCAGCTTACTGCTTGGCATTTGCTGTTGAACTGAAAAATTAAGGGATGTGCTGCGGTTTATATAGGACTTTTTATCTAATTTCTTAAAATTTCTTATCTTATTGTTATGGCTGCCGTATAATAAAAAACCTATGTTTATGTTTGAAAGGGGAGGTGAAAAATGATATAAATTACATGAAATTGCGCAATATGGCGTCATTTCTCAAAATTCTATGTACCATTTCTCGGGGAGTGGAGGTAAAACAGGTTTGGACTTGCATAGAAATATGTAATATGACACCATTTCTCATCAATTCCTATGTAACCCGATACTTTTGTTTTTCTGTAATTTTGACACCCCCTTTTGTTTATGTTAAAAAAGAAAAAACATATGACGTCATCTCTCAGGAATTCCTATGTAACCCGATACTTTTGTTTTTCTGTAATTGAAACACCCTTTGTTTATGTTAATAATTCTTATCACCGGAAGTAACTCATCATAACTATAACGTCATCCACATTCTTACCTCCTCCAGTCAAATTCACACAGACACACTAACACCAACGCAAGCTCACACGGATATGCACTCACACGAAGGTGGACCCAGAACCGGCCCTGTTATACTACTCTTGATCATTTTTATAGGATAAATGTTTTATGATTAAAACAAACACATTTATTTAAGGGATAGAAAATTTTTCTATCCCTACTAAGTGTACACTTTGCATCCATGCATTGCAAAAGGGATAGAAAAATATTGGCGTGGATAGACGAAGGGTACAGAAAGAGAGGATGATGTAGATTCAAAAGGAAAGAGATCATTGTAAAGATAAAAATAGATTAGCATGGATAGGCAAGGATATTTTTGGATACATTTTTTCTTTCTATTTCAATCCTGAATATTGAAAAATATTCAAATAGATAGACTTCTATCTTTTTACTTCCAACAGGGATATAGTAAAAACTATTTACTTGATAAGTGTGGAAAGTAGGCAAATCCCGATATGTGTGAAGGTGGCGTCACAAGCCAAAGTCGAGTGATGCCATCACATGAATCGGGAATTATCTGCTTCTCACATGTGAAGTACATTGCTTTTCACAGCGAGTCTAAGGCAAGTTCGATTTTCGGAATACGCTCCGATATTTTACAGGTCAGTCGTACTACCTGTTAACGGTCAAAAAATGCTGCCCTGCTTAAAATGCCTCGTTGAAATCAAACAGAAACCGCATATAAACCGAGTAAATACCCATTTGGAGTCTCTATAAGAAAATTTGAAAGTGCGTTTCTATCCGGTATATACTCGCTCCCTGTTTGCAAATATCTAATTAGGGTTATACCCGGGCTTTATCAGGTTATTATACGGTACTTTGAATTGATGAGAATCGTGAAGAACAAAACCCGGTCCTACCCGGTTCCTAACTGACGAATGGAACAAGAAATGAAATACAAAAATAAGTTTCAACCCGGGGTCAACCAGGTCTCTATAAGAAAATTCGAAAGTAATACTAAAATTTTTTGTTTCTGTCCACAGCTGTCATATGTGGTATTTTATTACAGCTACAGTTCAAAAACGTTGGCTTTACCATCTTTAACTTTATAACAGTAACAGATTATTATTAACGTACTCGTAACTAGTTTTAGGGAAAATTCCCAAACATTTTTTGAAAAAAGTAAACGAATGTAATTATTTTCCATCACTGAAAATTCAATAATTAATGTTGATAAGTATTCCACCAGAGCAATAGTATTGTCATTAAAAAACTAATTTTCAAGAAAAATTATCTATTTTAATCAACATTCCACTGGAGCAATAGTAATAATTTTTAATCAGAAAAAAACGAATTAAAAAAATGACTTAAACAACTTCAATTTGTTTAAATAAATCAAAACTAGCTGTGAAGTTGTATCAACTTTTGTGCTCATTCAATGAGCACTTTGCTTCCTTAAAGCAAATATGATTTGCTTCCTCATAGAGGAAGCATTAAGCTTCGATATTACTTGTTTCCATTTATATTTCCAGTTATATTTGAAAAATTCATTTTTAAAAAATTAATGAAGCATTACTTTTTTATTTTTTAATGAAATGCATTAATAATATAGGTCAATCGATTTGTCTCGACATAAAGAATATTTTTTTTCCTTACGTCAACTTAAGATTTTTATTATTTGAAAACATAGAGCGAAAAATTAACTTTCAAAATTATAAATAAACATAACTTCCTTATTTTTTAATGAAATGCATTAATCATACAGGTCAATCGATTCATCTCGATGAAGGGAATCTTCGTTTCCCTTACACCAGCTTTAGATTTTCAATATTTGAGAAGTTATAGTGGAAAAATGAATTTTACGAAAATTATAAAAGTACATATAACTTTTGAAATTAAATATTTTGTTAAACCATTGTAAGAAATTCAACTAGGTATATAGTGAAATAACTATGCAAAATTTCATCAATTTATTTCCACGCGTTTTCAAGAAATTGCTGGATCGTGACACACATACACACACATAAATACATACATCCGGACATTTTTTCAGGTCATCATATTAGATATATTGCCCTTGAAATATGTTCAAAAAACCTTTTTTAGGAAACTGGATTTTGTCAACACTACAAAGCTTCCTCTATGAGGAAGCAATTAAGTAACGATTGTTGATAAATGTTCCAACAGTAATACTTATAATAAAAACGAATTATCAAAAAAAAATTTATTGAAACAAATTGAATTTGTTGAAATAAATGAAAATTACTTAAAGAGTCTTACAAAGGAAACCCACTGTTAAAATTCAGGGGTTGCGGTTTGCAGATCGTTTAACTACCTGAAAGGAAAATGGGCAATGGGGATTGTTACGACCCGAGCGGAGGGTAATTGTTATGTTAAAATAGGCTAAGGGAGGATGAGTTTGCTGATTATGTCAGGATGGTAAGGCCTGACTTTATTTTTATTGTGGGTACGTTGTCACTAACAATCCTATGGGGATTGTGTCATTCAAATAAACATATAGATTTCAATGAAATATAATTTATTAAGATAGCAGTTTTAAATGGATACAGATTTGTAAAAACTTACATTACTTCTTGGTTGAGAAGGCAAAAGAAGAATTAAGGGTTGTCGCTTGCGTCTCTATCAATCGGAGGAGAACGGCAAGATCCTCACGCAGAGTGAAGTTGCTAGAGTAAGGGTTAACACTTAATGTCACTTCACTTACTAATCGAGCGATACACGAACCTAAAGCAGAGATCGAATCCACTCGTGAGTTCTTTCCCGAATGTTAACACAGCGGAACTTTACCCGGGTTAGACTCTACGACGACCGTACTAGCGTTTAGTCGAAGGGACTTTGTTCAATTTAAGTAAAAACCGGAAACGTAGTAACCGAAACTGACCGCGATCCTCGATGCTTCAAAGGGCGGTTTGCCTAGTCAGACTGACTCGATACGAAGTTAAGTTAACAGTATTACTGCTTGAAACAAATGTCAACCTCCAGGGGTTAATCTGGGGTTTATATATTAGAAGATTTTCTTTGAGTGGGAGTGATCTTTGGCAAAGTATAAATGAGCACGTTCGATGCAAAGTGAAACCTGAATCATTCAATTCACATTTGATAAAAAATTAACAAAGTCCTTTTTACTAATTGTTATGGATAATCTTTTCTTCTTTTGCCTTTTTAGGACTCAATGAACCCTAAATTTTGATTCCTTATCTCTATTGTATTACTAACATATTTATGTATATGTGTAACATGTATACAAATACATAAATATATTTATTATTTATATTAAGACATGAACTATCATAATTTATATAATAAAATAAAATTGTGGTTTCTGTGTTCGACTGCATACAAGGATGTAAAAATCTTGCTTGATTATATTATAAGTTTATTATCTCGTGTCGGTCATGCTTTCTTTTGTTATCATCATCACATTACTTGCGGTCAGTCGAGCACGTTTAATTAACATACACTTCTTTATCGACTGTAGTTATTATATTGTTCATTATCATTAGTCGAAAGTTAACATTTGTGAGTCAACATACTCTATTTCTACATATATGCATTACATTGAAATTTTTATAAAATTGGGATGTAACAGGATCTAGTAAAACTAATGAGTATTGTCGATTTCATGAGGTATTCAATAGAGAATAATAAACGTTTTTGTATAAAGTTAGATACCTAACTTCAGATAAACCACCACTAGACTCTACTAGATGAGTTCTAGACGATCCCTAGACAAAGTGACCTTCATAAAATTCTGCTAGACTCTGCTAGACAATAATTTATCTAGAACGAGTCGAGAATTGTCTATATTTTCTGTAGGGCTGGTAAACTTATTTCTAAATGCCTGGGTGGACCAGGTTGGTTAATATCTTTCTGAAGGTTAGCAAGGTTTTTTTCAGGATTAACTTCCTTTTTCTCAGCTTGTTTCTTTTCTTCTTTCTCCTCCTCCTCCTCCAGTATATTCCAATGATACTTTAAAGCAGGTGTACACCTGATTTTTATGGCGTTTATCCGCTCATGTGTTCCTTAAAAAGTACGTTGTCACCTTACCTATCACAATTCGGGGTGCTTTTTCTATTGGGAGTCCCCTCTCCTCTCACAATTCGGGGTGCTTTTCTATTGTGAGTCCCCTCGCCTCTCACAATTCGGGGTGCTTTTTTATTGTGAGTCCCTTTGCCTCTCACAAACCTCGGTATATTCTATTTGTTAATACTCTCAATCTTCGTCACTGTCACATTCAATAACAGGGACTATGTTTTGTTCTTGAAACATTCGACTGAGGATTTCAGCTGATCTGACAATTTTAGCCAAATATCTTGCGTGAGACAAATATTAGATGATTGCAGCAATGTGTGAGCAACAACCAACAGTTCAGTTTCCATTAGCACAATCACATAAATACTCTAGTACTGAACGCGACGATCGAGGGAAAAAATCAATGTACAATGCAACAATCAACTTATCGTTTTTCTGTTAATGAAACTGATCGCGCGCTTGAGCGCGCATGTTTCGTATTTGAAATATTTTGTGGTTGGTACGCTTATGTACGCCATTAGGCTTTCTGCTCACTTCATGCGTAACTAGTCGTTACACATGAAGATGACTGAAATGTATGTTCTTCTTATAATAGGATAATTAACGAATCGATTTGATTTTTGCGTAGAAACATACCCTAAGCTTCTGCTGACATTGCTCATTTTAACCAATTTTTAAATTAATATTATAATTTTCTAGCTTTTATTTTATTAATTTTTAATTGTAACTTAAATTAACAATTTCACCAAATGATTATATATGTGAGAAGCGGACAAGCTTAGGGATTATTTCTACGCAGACTTCTCATTTTACATCAGCGGAAGTGCATTTAACGTGGTACAGTGAATATTTTGAATTTTTTAACTATGAGCAGCAACTCCGATTGAGCTCAAACTTTTACATATTTTTTCACATAATTCAAGGTATTTTCAGGCAAAAAACTGTGACAGTGCCTCAAGAATTTCCTAGTAAAGAAACATTTTGAAAATTTCGAAATTTTTTTTTGACCTTTTCTTTTTGACTAAATGTTCCATAATTTTTTGAAAACATACTTAAATTGGTACCCATAACATATTTTTTCCCCATCGAAATCGGTCCAGCCGTTTCCGAGAAAACGGGATTTTTCAATTTTTTTACTCACCCTCATAACTCCCATAAAAATAATTTCTCAGGTATAATCTTCCGGGGAATTGAACGTCATATTAATACCAACTCATGGTGAAAATGTCACAGAAATTCGGCCGGGGGCAGCTAATGCATGCTTATCCTGCTATGTCCTTTAGTTAAAAATATTTCAGTTTAGCAACCATACATAAATTAGACGATTCGTGAGGAATCTGCGATAAAATCAAGACTCACGCGAAATATAAATCAAACGATCAGAAATCTAATTCACATACAATAAATATAAATTAAAATATACGAATAAGACATGTAGATAAATAGAAGGTAAATGCGTCAAGAAAAGATACGATTTGAGGAGCAAATGGGTCGGCGAAATAACAGAAAATACCTGTATACAACAAGTAGAAATGTGAAAGATTCAATTAGATGATGGCCAAGAAATAGAGTCGAATACAAAAACGTGAAGCCCTGATGGCAGATCCATAAACACTAAATCTGGTTTTCCACATCCACCAAATCATTCCTCTCGCAGACGGCTTTCTATGGATGAGTGGAATTTAATTTTGTCCTCTCAGAATTCCCAAAGCCTCCTGAAATGTAATGTGATAACAAATAAAAAATAAAAGTCACCCTTCACAAATCAAACACACACATATTCTTTTAAAATATATATTCTATCACCTTTTCTTTTGAATATATATCAATTAAAGAGCGAAATCCGAAGGCTCACCTGTAGGCGTACTTTGGCGGACCAAAGCGTGACGTTTATAGAAAAATCTGTCGTGACGGTTTGAGTACTCAAATAAGAGAGACCGATCTATTGTCACATTGTCTTGCCAATCTTTTATTTCCCTACTTTTCACATTTCAATAAACAAGGTGATAGGACTTCTCACTTTAGACACACCCATTCAATTTCAGGAAATATTGCGCGAAATACAAACTAAATTCTTATATATAATAGCAAACAAATGTCACATACCCCCCTTGCGTGGTACTATTCACTGCTATGGATCGGTTTGTCCGACAATTTGGTGCCTCACATAGGCGGAAAATCCTATCCCATTACTTCAATATTCTCACGCCGTACAAGAAGATGTAACTGATTTCAACAAATCTTTATCCATTTGAAGGTGAGAGGACACATCCTATGATCTCGGTGATTGGTCGGTTATATGGCATCTTCAAACCACGCAAACTAGGCTTTGAAGATCACCCAGTGGGCACGAAATTTAAAGACGTTTTTAGAACAACCTAAAAACGTTTTTAGAACGTCGAAAAGAACGTCCTAAAGTGAGGCTAAAGAACTTCCTAAAAACGTCCAATGTTTCAAAAACGTCCTAAAAACGTCTTTGGAACATTGTATGTTTTTAGAAAATTATTTGACCTAACTTAGGACGTTTTTAGGATGTCCTAAAAACGTCTTGGTGAGCATTTAGGATGGACAGATTAGTAAGAGATCATTAACCTGATCTACTGGAAGAATATCCTTTAAGGGGGTCGTCTCATGTGATTTATAAAAAAATCGATGTTTTTTGTTTTGCACAAATCGCTTCCTAAATACATCTAGAACGTATGTGTGAGAGGATTTTTGGCAATTCGGATTCGTTATGAAGTGGAAAAGATTTTTATTTCATTCATATCCAAACTTCCAAACGCGTTTTTCTCAAAACGTCATTTTTCACATCGGTCAACACAATATCTCAAAAAGTAATTGACCGATTGGGTTCAAATTTTTATGATATAATCAGGACATCTATAGTTTCCGTTTGAAACAGAATCATAGTGATATCTATATTTATTTTCTTTTTATTAAAAAAATAACAGAAAAAAAATATGATAAAAATCGTGTTTTTATGTTTCACAGCTCACAAAAAAAAATATTCAAAATTTTTACACAATTCCTGGTTCACACGATAGCCACAGATCTACCAATTAAAACGGTCTTTGATTTTTTCATTTTAGATCAATAGAACAGCTTGAATCGTTGACCAAGCACCAACTTTTTTTTGACATGGATGTCAATCCAGATGTCTACAGTCGATTTGAGGGTACATTCTAACGTAAAAAATTTATAACTGACTGTTATAACTGTCAGTTATAACAGACTGTTGAATAGTTCGTAAATATACCCCCAAAAAACTAGACAATTTGGCCTGTATTATTCTTCACAAAAAATTCATAAAAAAGTGTTAAAAAAACGCATGTCACATGAAACGACCCCCTTAAAAGTACATGCGCCAATACCATAACTGTAGCAACTGCTTAGCCATACTGTGGTATAGGGTAAAGCACACAATCTTTACCCAAACCAAGACTGTGATTCAAATGATAACCATACATACGTCGTGTTTTCAAAACGCGTTATTGTTGATTCCAGAGGATACAGTAAAGAATACATGGTCGTTCTACTTGAAAGGGGTCACGCGGGAAAATTCCGAGATAGCAGCGGCAGCCCTGTATTGCACTACGACTTAGGCCTGCTTTACGTCAGGCGGCATGGGCACGTATGGCCATATTTCGGATGATAAGACAAGTACTTCGTTTGAACCCAGATTTCGACTGGGACAGGTTAGATCTGCTAACAGATGGACTAGAGCTGCGCAGCTCTCTAGTCCATGCTCTCTGGTTCAAAAAACGCTTATTTCGGATTTGACCGAGATGTAGGCGTTGCAAGGTCGACGAACTATAAGGCAGTCGGATATACAGCCAAAAAGCTACTGATAAAACTCCACGGAGAAACTGCTCTACGCCAGTACGGGGGATACAGAAGACGAAAGATAAAAACTTGAATCATATAATAATTGAGATTTGTCTATTGAATATCTCCTTAATGAAATCCTTGTGTTATTTTCGGATCAGGAAATAGGAGGAAATCAACGAGAATTTTCGAATTTTTTGAGGAAATTCGCGAGTTAAAGAATTAATTCTCGCGAATAATGGATTGGCACTTTCTAAAAAACAATCCTCTAGTTTCAGATAAAGGAATCAAATCCACAATCTGTATCCTGCTTCGGGACACAATCCTAATTCCTGGTCCTTCATTCCATGCAACCAAATCCTTCGCAGGTTCCTCTCAATTCACATATTCACACACATTCCTCTCAAAGCATGCGTATAAAAAATAAAATTAGAAGGGAATATTGTTCAATTTGAGTTTGATGAGGACCAAACACTAAATATGTAAAAAAAAAAGTAGTGGTAAAAGTAAAATTTTCAGTTTTTCGATTTTTTATTTTTACCACGAATTTATCAATTGGAAATTACGTGCGGTAAGTAAAACTTGTTCTTCAGATCGTTATGCAAATAGGTGGAACACAAAATGCTGAGTTAATTCGTGACATGAGCACCCGGGGTATTTCGTGACACATTATTTTTCGTTAATTCCCATACATATTACTTACTGTTATCACATATGGGGCATTATTCCTCAAGTGTACCATCCTCAGAAATCGACTTTGTCTGATCGAGCTCAAACTAGGGTAAAGTATAGTCCTACTAAGTACAACTTTAGAGAAAAAAGATTTTTTAGATTGGATAAAAATATACCGAGAAAAGGGAGGGGGAATTTTTCGAATTTTTTCGATTTTATGCTGTTTCGTGCTATTTCGAAGGTATTAAGTTTCTTTCCTATGGAATATACAAAATTTTGTCCCACATGTTTCTGATAGTTTTTTTTCCTGGTCTATCGAATGGTTAAAAACATTTTTAAAAAAATTGAAAATTTGACCGATTTTTTTGAAAATCAAAATAATTTTAACTTTTTTAGAAAAAGGCATGTTTTTTTTCTGTTTTTTTTTTTGTCTCAAAAGAGAGTTTAAGTCTTTATCTTTCGATGCTGTACATTTCATCTTGTCGTTTTTTGTTGCTTTCGAGAAATTAAATAAAGAGTAAAGCACAGCGACGACAGCTCTCGAGACTGCTGGGTTTCTCGCACGGCGGAACTTCTTTGGACTCACTTATCATATCAATTATGAATACTTATTATTTATTAAACTGCTCTCTGCATTTTACAGGGTTGAGACTGTCATTAAAGTTTTCTAATGCCTGCATTACAGTTATTGTAGGGATGAATCCAAGTGTAAATGACTAATTTTAAAACCTTTATAGAGTTTACATAACAATAAACAATATTAATTGTTAACAACAATTATATGAGATAATAAAAATTATTAAAATAATTTTTATTAGCTTCGGAATTTTTTGAGAAAAACTTGCATTTCTGTGATACATGAGCAATTTATTACACAGCAGCGACTCTTTGCTATCAATCATTAACGATTGATAATTGTTTTAACAAAAATAATTAAGAAATGCATTTCTTAGCTATTTATAAAAGTAAAAACTCGCGGTTTTCAACGTATCTTACAGTTTATAATTAAAATTTAAACATTTTTTAATACTTTTCATTAATCGGATAGTTTATTTATAAAAAAAGATACGTTGAAAACAATCGGGTAAGTAAGTAACATTTTTCTGTAATTTTTGGTCGATTAATTAGAAAAAACTTCATTTATGTCATCATAAATACCTGATGTGGTCAATTGGTTTTTAAAATTTGTTTATAAAATAACAAAGTATTTAATGTCTTTCATGAATTCAGTTAAAAATCGGTTTCTATCTATAAATTATTTATATTTAGTGCGAATAAATTGACGAATCACTGTCAATCTCCATGAATTGATTTTCACCCACTTATTTGTTTACAAAAAAATCAATAAATTTTAAAAAAATTTCTTAGCTGTTGGACAACTTTCCTAGATAGTTGCCTAATTGATTCTAGGTATATGGGATTGAATACAAGTATTTCTCGAAACTCGGTACTCAAAAAACTAATTTTTTTTTCATTTTTGTTATTAAATAAACAAAAATATTTTTTTTAAATATGGATCGACAGTTTTGTGCGAAATTTTATAAACTTTAATTAAAATAAAAAGTTTCAAATCGGTTGAGAAATAGCTTCTGAATATCAATTTAAACACATTCTATTGTCGAAAGTCCTCCTTTTATGAGTTACTTTTAGTGTGAAGATAACATTTTCTTGGGTTGGAAATTGGGGTCCCCACTTGACGTGATTCGTCTCTGAAGAAAATTCTCAATTCGAATTAATCCGTTCGCTATTTAAAATCCATTCGAATTTGTAATCCGAAAAAACCTAGTCAATAAGAATTAATCAAAACTTTTAAGCCGAATAAATTTGGTTATTCCGAATGAATCTAAATTTTTCGGAATTGTACAAGATTGATTCGGATAGACCCGATTTATTCAGATTGCAAGTTCAGATTGTTTTTTAATGGGCCTCGAATTAATTGGAAATGAAAACTTCCTTCGGATCAGATCGAAATAAAACAATTTGATTTGAATACAAATTGCTGAATTTGTTCGACATTTGGAGTTATTCATGTTGTTTAAAAATTCGGAATTTCAAAAAAATTCTCGAAAATTCTTATTTTAAACACCTCGTGTACGACCTGGTACAGCCCGGTCATCGGTTCACAATTTTGTAGCGATTCCATCATGTGCCTTCTTATAGGCTAGAATCGTGGGAGGGGGACGGTTCCTGAGGGAGGCAAGTGAATACGCAATAAATTCAGTACCAATAATAACGAGTTTATTCAAATCGAATCAGAAAAATTGGTAGATAATACGCTCCCGAAAATTTAGACTATTCTAGACTCACTCTAGACAAATTTTTGTCTAGCAGAGTCTAGCAGAATTTTATGACGGTCACTCTGTCTAGGGATCGTCTGGAACTCATCTAGTAGAATCTAGTGGTAGTTTACCTGAAGACAGGTATCTAACTTTATACCAAAACGTTTATTATTCTCTATTGAATACCTTATGAAATCGACAATGCTCATTAGTTTTCAGGGTTTTCAGGCTACTTGAATACTTGATCCCCATTGCCCATTTCCCTTTCAGGTAGCCAAAAGATCTGCAAACCGCAGCCCCTGAAATTCAACAGCGGGATTCCTTTGTCCGTATTGAGGATTAAAATTCGGAATTATTATTTTTTTTAAACTTTACACCTAAAAATTTATAAATATTATATTTGAAAACTGCGAATTTTGACAATTGCAACAATATGTTATTTGTTTAAAAAAAAGTTAATAAACACTGTAATTATTGAATTTTATACATGCTCAATTGCTCATACAGAAAATTTCAGGTTTTCTGCGAAAAATAATTCAAAATACAATAAATAGAAAAATAAACTGTTAAAGATGAACCAAGCGGTAAACTATCAAATTAGAGACCTTCAATATCTTCCAATTTCGAAATTATAATTCTGATTGCAATATGTAAATAGGATATGTACTATACATTAATATATTTTTAATTATTTAAACAAATTCAGTTTGTTTAAATAATACTTTTTTGATAATTTGTTTCTTTAATCAAAACTCATTAGCGTTGGTCGAGTGGCGAATTTATCAAGACTCTTTAATTAATTTTCATTTATTTAAACAAATTCGATTTGTTTAAATAATTTTGGTTTGATAATTCGTTTTTTCTACGAAAAATTATTACTGTTGGAACATTTATCAACAATCGTTACTTAATTTTTATTTATTTTAAAAAATTAAAGTTGTTTAAGTCTTTTTTTTTTAATTCATTTTTTTCTTGTTAAAAATTGTTACTATTGCTCTAGTAGAATGTTGATTAACATAGGTTAATTATTTTTATATTATTTTTAAAAATTCCATTTGTTTAAATAATTTTTCTTGAAAATTTTTTTTTTGATGAAAATTAATACTATTGCTTTGGTGGAATATTTATCAACATTAATTAATGAATTTCCAATGATGGAAAATAATTACATTCATTAATTATTTTTCAAAATATGTTTGGGAATTTTCCTTACAACTAGTTAAGAGTACGTTAATCCTAATCTGTTACTGTTATAAAGTTAAAGATAGTCAAGCCCAAGTTTTTAAACTGTAGCTGTAATAAAATGCCAGATATAACAGCTGTGGACAGAAACTAAGAATTGTGATTGAATATAAAAATAATATACTATATTTTCTCAGAATTTGATTAAACAAATATTTTGAAAAAATAAAATTAGAGCTAATTAATTTGAAAAGTGTTAAAAATTATTAATTATATTATTATTTATAATAATAATATTATTATTGTTATTACATTTTTTAAATAATGCAAATTACCGAAAATCGATGAATGTAACATTGGGCCTGTAATATTAACGTTTATATTACCGTTACCATTGTAATATTACTTATTTAAAACTTTATACGTGATATTGAAAAGTCATATTTTGAAGGAAAGAGAATGAAGACACGCTTACAAGGATGTGTATATCGAAGGTAATTTCCAAAACTGATGATTTTTCCATGAATATTGGCAAATTTTCCGAAAAGTAAGGAAATTGGTTGGTGGTAAGAAAGGCTCGATACAAATTAAAATATGTTCATCGCAAATCAAGGAAACGATAAGTCTCTTCCAGACAAAACACATATACTCGTGATAATTAGAAGTGAGTTAAAACTCAATGAAAAAACCGAAATTACAAAGTTTCAAACGCGAACCCTAAAGAAAACCTTGTCCTGGTCCTGACTAAGCGTGTACGCTCAGCCTTACGCGAACTGTTACTCGTTGCAAGAGTGAGCAACGGAAAATTAAACTAATTAATTATCGCAACTCGCGTAAACTAAAATGAACCGCGTGGAAATCAAATAAATCCTCCGATTCGCAACGAAACTAACAACGATGCTTTAAAAATATTCCTATTTCGCATAATCGATAATGCAGTACGATTTTAAATCAATCTATGACGTTTTTGGTCTAGTTAAAGTCACTTTACTATTAATTTACCGCTCGGTGAGAAGTTACCCGATAAAATTACAACGGTTATTGAATGGTCGCTATCTGACGTCATTCGGCAAAGTTACGCGTGTGGCGAAAGTTTTCGGTAATAAAGTAACCTTCTTTCTCCACCCTGCTAAGTTCCCACAGCCTGGTACAGTGTACGAAGGAACTTAGCCTAACACTGAGCGCGACGAAGTAGTTACACTCTGGTGACTCAGCGATTCTGTCAAGTACCCACAATCTGATACAGCGTACGAAGGAACTTGACAAAGATGGCGACTGTAGAGATAGACTCATAGAATTTGTCAAAGGTCCCGCAGCCTGATACAGAGTACGAAGGAACATTGACAAATATGGTCACGTTACAGCAAAAAATGGCGGAAAGAGTGATATGTTATTTCTAGGAAACCCCAGCCTGGTACAGCGTACAAAGTTTCCTAGGTGATATACTACCTAGCAGTTTTATGGAGCGCCGAACTGGAGAGACGCAGAAAAGATCCTAGAAGGGCTGCTTGGCTCAGAAAACGATCGGCAGATGCTGCTTGGCTCTTGATGTCCTCATGTGACGTCAGAAGTATGGACTCCGTGCTGTATTTTCAGGAACCTGGCTGCTACTAACCAGCAAAATCAGAGTCGTTCTGAAGTGCTAGGACGACGTCCAGCGTAGGCTTTAGAGCGACTCGTAAACGAGTGCCGACTGGGATCGAACACTCGTCTTTTAGTCCCTCGCGAAATCAAGATGTTCGTAAGGAGAGGGGGTTCTGCGAGCCTATCGCAATTCAACCGAATCATTATACGATCGATATTTGATCGCTCCCTAGCCTGCCGGCAATTGCAAATTTGGTAGCATATGCTCAGGCGTTGTCTTCCTCGATGATTGCCTCTATATAGGCGTAACAGTATCCCATACCGTTACAATTTTGAGTTAAAAAGAATTATGCCTTTAGAGCAAAAAAAAATTACAATTTGAAAGTTTCAATGAAAGTATTGAATGGTACGGTTGGATTTCGAATTATCCGTTTTGTACTGAAAGTATTAATATTAATTCTTATTTACTGTTATCAAAAAGCAAGATCAAATTCTACATGTACTAATTAATTGTACAATATTTTACTTATATGCACATCTTACAATTAAAGATTTAAATTAATTACCTCTCATTCTTCAATTACGCTTTCAAATTTAAATTTTCCTTCTAGATGATTATATTCATCACGCCACACACGTCAAGAATCGGAATTAATTTTGCTATTTTGCACATTGAACCCATTTTCAAATCATTTTCCCGGGGATAGAAAAATATACTAACATTGATCAACATGAGATCAACAACTTTTGTTTGAAGCAATTACACTCCTTTGATGTGTAATTAAGAGAACTTAAACTATAATCGAAAAACAGGTGGTTTCATAAATTCTGACGAGTAGTGTGTAACGTAGGAGCAGATCCAGACAAGGGCTTTGGGTGGGGAGGCAACGAAATAATTTCTCTCCCCCTTCACTCTCAAGGGACGATTAATAATCAAAAAATTATTCTATTATAAATTATTTACATACTTTACTTATTAATTATATAAACATTATTAACAAATGTTTAAAGAGTTACCAAGTTTTTGTATTTACAAAATATGGGCTTTTTTTTTGGGGGGGGGGGGCAAGAAGCCATACCCGCCCCTGGATCCGCCTATGTTGTAACGGTAATTTCGACTTATAGGAACTCCCTTGTCTCTGAGTACCGCTCCAATATTAGTCACCCAACTAAATTTCCGAAAATCAAGAATTTTATGACAAGGGCGCCAGGTACGTAGTAATACCGCTCAAGACCTCGAATCATTAAATTTCTACTTAAAGGTTCTGAAATCAAAACGGATGCCAAGTAGCTCATTGGAAGAGGGATATCATAGCGGGGCGCAAAACAACTCAGGCTGAAATTGAATGTGAAACAAAAGAAAATATGATTTCTTTATAAGAATAGTTGAGATGAAAATTTATACAAATGGAATCATATGCATGACATGAAACGGCAATTGTGATGATGTTCAAGTGAACAAGATAATTTCACATAGAGTTATGCATCAGTAACGATAATAGTTTCGAATTACAGATTTTTAGTTTGTCAAAATTATTGTAAATTCATTAATCCAAAAGAAAGAACTTATTTTAACGATTATCAAATTTTATCGAATAGTTATCGCGAACTGTACAAAATGGCGGAAACCAACTAGAATTAACCATAACTGAAAGAAACTCTAAATTTAATTCTCCAAACAAACTGAACTGTTAGTAACTGAAATTATCGTAAAATGCCACGTTTACGCGTCGTTACAGGGGCGAAGAAGCCCATTTTTTCTATATACCGTGGGGCGGGCATAAACCGAAATTTTTTTTTTCTTTTTCTATATTTTGAAGAAAATGTTTTCCTTCGCACATAATTTTTTCTAGATATAAATTCCAGATCATTTTTCATGTATGGAATTTCCATACATGAAAATTTCCATGTATGAATTTATCCATAGCATCCATACTTTCTGCGCCGCCCTGGTAACATACAGAACTGAAAGCTTCAATCGAGTCACATTTATTGGTAGAATCAGCAAAGCTTTCGCCTACTTTACTTTCTGTATACCCATGAAAATTTTCGAATAATAATTCCTGGCAGGAAACAGGAATCAATTAGTCTTTCTGTTTTATTCTCACTAAAACTGTCACTTAACGAAATGCTAAATGTTCATCAGCGAACAGCCAGCACGGAACTGAAGGTTCGTTGGGTTTCCCGTTTAAGCGTGCAGTCGCTGCTACTTAAGAACGTATGTCCGATGGCTAAAAGTGGGACTAGCGCTAACCATGATGGCTGCGTCTACGTATTTTGACAACTAGTATGCCTTTTCACAACAATGTAGAATTGTGCAAGCTTTGCACAATTTATATGGTTTATAATATTTGCATTGTTTGAGGATGATTGAATTTATAAAATGTACACGACTGACGCATCCCAGACGGTAAATAGCCTTATTATAACATGTTGTTGGCTAAAAGTATTTTATATTATGTTCTCAGGAAGCAAAGTAAGCTCAAAACGGCAAAAATATTTCTTAACCTAAAGCTTCTTTTGATTTACATTATCTGCCATTCCTTAACTTCTCACACATTCACACTTGCATTCATATTCTTATAGCTAGTGGAGTTTCTACTGGCTGTTTTGTTTAAATTTCTCGAGTAAAATTAATCTAGAAAAAGGATCAGTAATGTGGTGAAAATGCACCACGTTACAGTGTATATTCCCCAAATTTACTCCTAAATAAATAAATAACATACATCTATGGTATAGAGAAGAGTGAATTATAGACGAATAGATGAGTGATAGATTTAGAGATTAGGTTAGAAATGAGCATTAATGGATTAAAAAAGTTTAGTTGTTAATGTCGACTGATTAAAAGATGATAGGTTATGCCGTTGTGAAATTTCGTTTTAAGTTATAAATTTGAAGTTACAAGCAAATTCTTTGGTGACGATATGTATTTGATTACTGAACAGAAAAAAAATGGTTCTTTAAGTCAAAGATGTTTGCTCTGCACATTATATTTAATACTATACAGGGTATCCCTTCACCTATGAACATCCTGGTACTGTATGATACAGGACAAAAAAAAAGAAATTTTCTGTGGCAAAATTTGATATGGGTTTTAGTTTGCGCACAGTAAAGCTTGAAAATTGTGCATAATGAACCAATCAGAAGAGAGATTTAGTAACCACTTGTTTGTCATATAAGTGTTAAGATAGTGTGTAGTTCAACTTGGAAGCTTCACTGTGCTCAAACAAAGGCCCATATCAAATTTTCCCACAGGACTTTTCTGTTTCTTTTTTTGTCCTCTATATAAACCAGTATCGGGATATTTATAGGTAGTGGAACATATATATATTTCGTTATTTTTCAAAATACCGACGATCGCTGTTCCAGGCAGTCGGGAAATTTCTGCATTCATGGAGTTGAATATTTTAAGTTCTTCGTCGTATTACTCATACGTTCTCTAATTTGCAATTGATATTTATGTGTGATTTTATTAATAAACTAATTTTTACCGACAGAAAATTGAGAATCACTATTAATTTTACAAACAGTATGTTTGTAAAATAAATAACGATATTTTATTTTCCTTAATCACAAATCACATGGTTTGAGAGAATAAGCATAATGATTATTCTTTTGAACTGTCTTACCCTTGGAATGTATCAACCATGTGTAGACGATCAGTGCATGACGAATCGGTGCAAAATATTGCAGGTGAGTAATTTCCTTAAATCTGTAATTCATTAAGAAAATCACGCTTAAGAAAAAAAAAGAAGACATTTTTAATAGCTAAAACCTATTATACATATATGATATTCCAGATTTAACTACCCGGACTTACATGGATGTTTTAAAAACAAAAACTAGCTGGGAATTCGATCTCGGGTGTTCCATTTAAAAATATTTATATTTTTTGTGCTCCTTTTTGAGCACTTTGCTTCCTCATTATGATGGAGTTGCAAATGAATTTACTTTCTCATGGAGGAAGCATTAATGATTTGTCTGAATATTTAAAAATATATATAATTCTTTTTTCTCGAAACAAAGAATCTTGGTGTCGCTGCGAAACAGCTGCAATCTCAAAATTCGTTTTCTTAAATTTTTCTTATGATTTTTTTTTCGTTCTTCAGATCAGATCATTTTCAATAGTTATATCGGGAATTGTCTGCTTCTCACATGTCAAGTACAATAGTTTTCATAGGGAGTCTAAGGCAAGTCCTACTGTCGAAGTATGCTCCGATATTTGACAGGTTAGTCGTACTACCTGAGGCGCTTGAATGTCACTCAAATTTCATTTGACATGATACACACCAAAATGCGCATAGATTATATGACATTGACAACCCACAAACTTGGAATTAG
Source organism: Synergus japonicus (assembly GCA_900474275.1). NCBI lineage: Eukaryota > Metazoa > Arthropoda > Insecta > Hymenoptera > Cynipidae > Synergus > Synergus japonicus. Next base: position 36,846 of record UCOH01012652.1, read on the forward strand.
AATATACATACTTAGGGTTCTTATGGTGCTCCGCCCATTAAGGCCTCTACCCACAGATTTAGTTCAAACTGGGCCGTACTAAACCCAGGGATAATCTCTTAGCTTGGTCCCATTTATTTTATGACAATAATGAGTCCAAAGACTTGGTGACGCTGCCTACGTCATTTAATTAGAGTAAATCTCCAAATTTTGTTTCCACCCTGACGCACGCTCCAATACTGTACTTGGCAAGAGTAACTCTGCCTATTTTTCTTCAAATATCCCAATCAGTTCTTTCCAGAACTACATAAACTCTGGGTTCCTCGTCGGAATCAATTATATTCCATCAGCTCTTCTCAGAGTTAAATTATAACGTACCGTCTACGATAAATCCCCCCTCTTTACCCCCTTTAAGGAGTAAAGGGGATTGTATCAGATATCATAACAATTTTACCGAAATTCATTTCACCAAATCAAAATTTCCTCTAATATTTATACACCCGAATTATTATTGGACCTAATCTCCGTTTATCCGAATTAAAATTCTCTCTAACTCCTATAAATCCGATTTTTCATTTCTTCTAATTATCAACTGCCCTAATTTCAATTTTTTCTAATTTCTGTTTGCCCGAAATAGCATTTAACCTGCTTTCTATTTAAACGACATTCCATTGTTCCGAAAGTCTATTTTTCCGAAACATAGTTTGACCGAATTTACAAATTCTCGAAATAAAATTTTCTCTAATTTCTATGAAACAGAATTATCGTTGAGTGTAATTTTCATTTTTCAGAATTAAAATTTGCCCTCATTTTTACGTTCCCTAACTATCTTTGAACCTAATTAACGTTTTCGCGAATTTTCATGTAACTAAAATTTAAACTGTCTGAATTAGTATTTAACATAATTTCCGCTTACTCTAATTGACATTTGGCCCAACCTCTGTTAAACCGAATAATCATACAACCTAATTTACATTTGCACGAATTGACATTTGGTGGAACTTCTCTTCGACCGAATCGTCATTTTACCTAAATTTCATTTACCAGAATTATCGAAAGCGAGAATTTCCGTGTAACAGAATTATCATTTGTCCCAGCCCCCTGAGGCTGAAGTCCCATGATTGCATTTTGCGTTGGGTCATAATGAGAGAGAAAAAGACACAAGTATACTTTTATCTCTTTCTCTCTCATTATGACGCAACACAAAACGAAATCATGGGACGCCAGCCTGACTCTTACTATCCGGTCCATGATATAAAAATGTCATGAGAGTTGAATGACGCCGAGGGTGGCGCTCATTGTTCAGTTGCCCGAAATTCAAGAAAATGCATGGGAAAAAGGGTAAAAATATACTTTTCTTCTAATAAAGACTACTTTATCGGATTTTTTTACCATACATTAATCAAGAAAGTTTCATCTATTTTTTAAACTAAGACTTACTCTCGAAAAAGGTTAAATCCTTCTGTTTTTAATAAAAATTCGCTTTGATTTTCGGCGGGAATTTCAAATCGAAATTCTGTTATCCCCATTCAAATATTGATATTAATATTTCTTGTTATTGTTAAATAAAAATATTACGTTAATATTGTAATATTATTATTAATAAATTGAAATTTTCAAAAATTAAGAAAAATTTGTTTTTAAACTACATAATAGTAATACGAGAATTGAATATAAAATTATATATTCTCTGTGGAATGATATAATTTTAATAATATTACAATATTAACCTAATATTTTTATTTAACAATGACAATAAATATTAATATCTATATTTAAATGGAGATAACAGAATTTCGATTTGAAATTCCCGCCTAAAATCATAGCGAATTTTCGTCAAAAACTCGAACTCTGCACCTTTTTCGGGAGTAAGTATTGCTTTAAAAAATATGTAAAAGCTTCTTGATTAATATTTGGTAAAATAAAATACGATAAAATAGTTTTTATTATGCCTACTGAACAATCAGCGCGACGGTGGCCACTACTCAACATTCAGGACATTTTCAACTCAGAGTGTCAGGGGGCTGATTTGTCCTAACTTTACTACTTGCCTGTTTTCAACCTAAGTTTCCGATTTATGCATAATGATCTTAAGGCTCATGTGGTGGGTAATCTAACCTACAGAACTTACCTCAAAACGTAGTTTTCGAATGCTGGCTCACCGAAAGGACGTCGGGGGGCAATTTTTTTTCCCACAGGAAGCACATATCCCTATTTGAGGCGGAAAGTCCCTCCGAAACTTCAACACTCGCGATAAATGTTCAAAAAACGCGATAATACTAAAGTTTTGACATTCCCGGAAAAAGTAAATACAAACATTACAATCAGCGCCACCTGGTATCGCGATCGATCACTGAATCGATTTAAAAGAACTTCTGGCGCCATATTCAAAATACATAGAGCATTCAAATACATGTAGGAGTAATAATACTTAATGATTTATTATAAATTATTTTCAAAACATAAC
>UCOH01012653.1:1648-26196 GCA_900474275.1 Synergus japonicus
CTTCAAAAAAGTGACCAATTTTATCTAAAAAGTGTCTAATTGTGACTAATTGTGAATTAAAAAAATCTCTAAAAGCGACTAATTTTCGCACAAAAAGAGGTCTGTTATGTCTATAGTAACACTTACAGTACCGTCGGAAATTATCCGTATGATTGGTTCAAGCAACTATTAAAAATCACTGCTAGCTTTGAACTACGATAATTCAACATTTTGCATGACCTAGGAAAATTGTTGCAAAAACTTAAAAAATCTTTATTGGTTCTCGAGATACGATTAAAAATATTTAATCGTATTTGGTTGGTTCTTTCAACAAATCTTTTATTGAACCAAAAAAATTCATTGAAACCAACAAAATCTCAGTTTTGGATTAATTAAAACACACACATCTTCTTTAGAAAGTGGATTTTTGTCACCACTACAAAGCTTCCTCTATGAGGAAGCAAAATCAAAAAAAGCTCAGTATAAATTTTATACAGTGGGACCTCAACAGTGCTTCTCAGATCGAGCTAGAAATTTACCCCCTTTACATTTACAATTTATCGAAAAAAAGTAATTTATTATATATAATGAGGGAAATTTTATGTATATAATTCAGGAAAATACTTAAAAAGAGAAATAATTTCAAAATTTTGCCAAATTATACTTGAAAAATTGCTTTTTTTTTTGCTAAAATACTGGATGTGGAGGGGGTAAATTTCTAGCTCGATTTGAGAGCACTGTGCTCTACCACTGTGCCGGAAGGTACGCCTGGTCCCATAAAAGTTTAATACGGGAATAGTACAACGAATCTGACAAACATTTTGTTTTAAATATCAAAGATGGTTTTTTTTTTTTTTTTTTTGAGAAAATTGTCCACTTTCTTTCCGTGATTTGAAAGAGTGCACATATCTGAGGCTGCTCTACAATCACTTAAGTTACTTTTAGTCACTTTTTTTTGCACGTTACTTTTAATCACTTTTTAAAAGAAAAAGGTACATAAGAAATTCAATTCGCCCAGGCTATGCCTGTAGCAGTAAAAGAATTGGAGAAACATCTTAGAAACAGCGAGATGAAATTAATAATACCCAGAAGACTGTATAGGGAAGAGAAAAAATGATACTTTAGATTCTATCAAAAAAGAAACGAAAATCTAAATAATATAGTTTGTGATTTTTAGGTTTTCTAGTTCCTATCCTAAAGCATTGTGGAAATATGCGAAATAAATTCTGCATTTTTGTGATAATTTTGTTTAGTTTTTGTAATCTACTTGTAATAAAACGAATTCCAATTTGTGTGACTTGCAAAATTTATTCTGGAAATTTTAACCTTGGTATTCATCACCAAAGTCAGCACTAGAATTAATAATACTACAGTACCGTCGGAAATTGTGCGTACGATTGGTTGAAGCACTATTAAAAATCACTGGTTGCTTTGAACTACGATAACTCGGTGAAAAATAAAGATAGAATATTAAAAAAAAAACAGTTGGAGAGCTTATGAAATTGCACATCTAGTGGTGCCAATCAGATTTTTTTACCTTCTTAAAAGAATACAGCACGTGAGAAGTTTAGAAAAACAATTCAATATTTTCACAAATTTTGTACTTCGAATTCAACTTTTTGCATGACCTAGGAAAATTGTTGCAAAAATTTGAAAATTGTACAACATAGAGCCTAAAACTTTATTTTTAATTTAAGCCAAAGAAACTTAAAAAATCTTTATTGGTTCTCGAGAAACGATTAATAAAAATGTTCAATCGTATTTGAAGGAGGCGAGCAGCAGACCGGCCGAGAGCCGTGATCGTCGATTAAAACTTAACTCAAATACGATGGAACATTTTTAATCGTATCTCGACAACCAATGAAGATTTTTTAAGTTTCTTTGGCTGAAATTAAAGATAAAGTTTTAGGCTCTATATCGTATAATTTTCAAATTTTTGCAACAATTTTCCTAGGTCATGCAAAAAGTTGAATTCAAGGTATAAAATTTGTGAAAATCTTGAATTTTTTAAAAAAATTTCTCACGTGCTATATTATTTTTAGAAGGTCAAAAAAAAATCTGGTTGGCACCACTCAACGTGGAATTTCATAAGCTTACCAACTGTTTTTCTAAAAATATTCTACCTTTTTTTTCACCGAGTTATCGTAGTTCAAAGCTAGCAGTGATTTTTAATAGTTGCTTGAACCAATCATACGGATAATTTCCGACGGTACTGTAAGTGTTACTATAGACATAACAGACCTCTTTTTGTGCGAAAATTAGTCGCTTTTAGAGATTTTTTTAATTCACAATTAGTCACAATTAGACACTTTTTAGATAAAATTGGTCACTTTTTTGAAGTATATTAGTCTCACTAGTTTGAAGTGTGTTCTTTCTGGTGGTATCACTCAAATTATTGAAAAACATTTTTTTTTGTTCGAAAAATGCAGTTTGAAACAAAAAAAAACATGGTTTTCCAAGGAATTTTTTTTTAAATCGAGTTTTCAAAGATTTACAGGCTTGGAATCATCTTGGAACCGGTCTAGATCGTGGACGCGATGTCTGAATTTAAAGAATATGAGGTTGTGAAGTTGAACAATTAGAAACATCAAAATGGCGCCCGAATTGCAAAATTTTTGCCAGAAAATTCATTAATATTATCCTCAGAAACGAAGCACTTTAAAAAAATTAAAAAGAACAAAAAGTGCTTAGAATTGACCAAATAATACATCTTAATTTTTCAAAAACGATTTGAGTAATTTTTTAGGTTGTTCGTCTCTTTTTTTGCATTTTTTTGGCTTTTTTGAAAAGTAGACTCTACTAGTTTCTTAGGAAATAAATCATATTTGGATGCAAATAAAAATTTTTTCAGTTGCAGTTGCCCATTTTCGTTTGGAATGAAAGCATGGTACTTTAGAGTGCCTGGAATTGTAACTGATTTGTTAAATATAGTTTTTAGATTTTCCGTAATTTTTGTATGATCTTCCATGGAACTGAAAAGAATGACTGCAGCTGCTCCATTTCGTTCTTTACATAATTTTATAGTAAAACAAAACCAAGCACACGTCAAAAATTCAAATCGCATTTTTAGAAAAGAAGTTATAGCTGTTTGAAACTAACGCTACTGACCTGAGAAGTGAAACTTCCACCCCCTGTAGTTTGGAAAGAGAGGGTAACAAAAGTCTGTAAATTGAGGGATAAACTACCATCAAGTAAGCAAACAAATTCTGAAAATATGAAGCCAATCGAAAGACATAACTTAAAATGTTGGGGCAGTTGAGAAATAATGCCCCATATTAACTGCGAAAACTTCATCCATATACGTCCTATGCTGCTGTCCAACGTAAAAAGATACATAAGTGACGTTGTCGCTTAGATTGACTTTTTCATTGCTAGGTTTAAGAGAATAACCCTAAACCACAATGTCACTTATGTACCTTTTTTAGGTTGTACGGCATTTGTTATGAACGAATTCCATCAAATCGGAAAAATTCTTAGTTATGCTCGGAACCTCGAAGATGGTCTGACAGACCTATAGTGTTATTTTACGGAATGTCATTTACGAACTGGAATTTTTTTTCTTTAATTTTTTCTACTCCAGATTTTTAAACTTGAAAATGTTGCATATCATGCTGAAATGAAAAATATGTGTCCATTTTTTTTTGTTGTATCTAAAATACATGCACATAATAACAAATCCAAAAAAATTGTTTTCACAAAAGTTATAAAATTATATTAGTATATTCTAAAAATATGATTTTGAATAGGTATATCCAATGTGAAAATATAAGTCACAAAATGTTGTAGAATAAGCTTACGAAATTAGATAGTATAATATTTTGAAGATTTGTATCATTGAAACTGCAGGTATCAACATAGCAGGATCAACATCTCGAGACAGTTTTAATGCGAATCGATGCTATGCATGTGGCCAGTCAGTTAATCTTCCTTTCGCGAGCTCATCGCCTCCTTCAGGGGTAAGTAAGAAATTATGTTTTCTGTATATACCTTCGAATTTCAGAGATTTTCCTTGATATACATTGTCGTGAGTTTAGGTTATTAAGAAAAATTACTCATTTATATTTAATATAGATAATTTACAAATATTTTAAATATTTTTCAACTAAATTTTAAATAAAACTTTAAATATATTGCTAAATAATTTACATAAAAACGTATATTAACAATTATATTGGCAAATTTTTAAAATTCAGGTTTTAGTCGCATTACCTGACTTGCATCCAAAAACAACGCACTTATATCCCATAGTTGACATTGATGTAAAAAAAAATGTTGATAATTTTAATATCTCAAAACAAAAAAATTTCATTTTAAACGAAAAAGAATCTAATAAAAGAATCTCGTTCGTGTAAGTAAAAAAATTAAAAAATTAACTTTGGTGACACTTTTCCCATGCATTTAATTTAAAGTCGGCCTAAAAGTACAGCCAGTGCCTCTCGCGGACACGAGTCAACATTTCCGTCACTTTCAGTTTTGAGTGTCGAAAAATCAATATTACAAAAATTTTTAATGTACATACAAATTTTTAAATTTCATATTTGGCACATTTTGAGATATTGGTTGTGCAAAAAAGCCCTATAAATTTCATGAATTTATCTGTACCTGTATACAAGTTAAGGTGGCGAAATCAAACGACAACACACACACACACACACATATCCGGACAATTGATTAGAATGTTGTATTAGACATTTATCAAATGAGAAAAGTTTAATTAAGCCATTCTAAAAATATTGGTAAATGTAACGACTTCAAAGCTTCCCATTTGATGTTACTGATATTTGAAATCTTTAACAAGCATCAACTTTATGTTTAATGAATGTATTTGATATTTTTTAGGGTCACATAGTAGCACCTTCCGGTAGACGCACTTCAGACCGATTCGTTAAGCCAGCAATTCCACCAACTATTGTTAGCCCAGGAGGAGCTTCATCAGCGAATTCTGTTCACGTAAATGTAGCTGGAGGATCTCCGATGGATATTGCTAAGACATAAACTGATAACTTGTAATTAATATGCCAACTAACTATTAATATTTTATAAAAGGTGTGTATGTGTGTGCAAAACAAATGTACGCATCCGTGAGCATTTGAGTAACGAGCGCGCAAACACACAGACACATACAAATGACTACAAGGTACTTACTTTATTGGTAGATCTTTACTCAAGACAAAATTTATTAGCAATAGCTCTAATCTTTCATGAGTTTCAATTAAACTCACATTGTCAACTTTTCACAGATATTCGTTCCATCAAGTATGTAAGTGTCTTATACCTCGGAGAGGTCACTGCGAAAGAAAGTACCATGTACATTATTTCTTACTGTTAATCATTGTTTCAAATCAATTTAAGATATTCGAAAACAGTATTTATGCTAATCTAAATTAAATTTCGCATTATTTTCTTTAATTAGGATATAAAATAAAAAATGCTGGTACATTTGTTTCCTAATTATAATTCTGTAAATTCATTACTCAATGTTAAGAGGACAATAGTCAATACATATTGCAAATGCTCGTTCGAGTAGCATTTATTTCGTTTTGTTTGAAAGGGTATGTATAAAAGTTCATAGTGCATAGGTTTCTAAGAAAAACTGTGCTTGTCTGAAATTCTTTTATTCTATGTATAATTCTTTAGTTAAAACATCGTGAATTTAACGTCAAAATAATGTGAATTAAATTCAACGTTAAACACAATTTTACTTTATTCTGTCCTGAATTTAGTGGTTAGTAACAGCCTATGAAAAAGGAAGCTTTCGTTAATGCAAAGTAATCTCTCTCTCTCTCTCTCTCTCTCTCTCTCTCTCTCTCTCTCTCTCTCTCTCTCTCTCTCTCTCTCTCTATGTGATAATGAATCGTTAATCTAACTTCAAATTGTTATAACACTAAGAATTTAAGTTTTGATAAAAAAAAGTTTCTTAGTGAAGTTTGGCTAAGTTTGAGGAGATTGAGTCTTTTAGTTGTTTCTTGCGCTGTGTATAATTTACTTATTAAAGCATTTTTATAATATTTATGAAAATTATGATCAAAGTTGTCATTGTTTGTAATCGTTAATATATTAAGAAATTAATAAGTAATTTAAATAAAATTTTCTTGAACTGAATCATCCAACGTAATTATTTTAAGAATGAAGACTCAATACCTTTAGTGCATGAAAGGCCTTTGCTAATTAGGTTGGTGGTGATGGTGAAGGTTCTATTGCGAATAAAAATATTAAATTAATAAAAAGATAAAACAAACGAAAGCTTCTGTTATCGAAATACGACGAGACTTGGCCTATATGATCTAAGTTACATTTTAAGAATACAATAACATAGCTACTGCACAATCCGTTAATAAAAAACACGTATTTCGTCAAAATATAATCGCCAAGACCTTTCTGATGACGTTAATTTTTTTTACCTTGTCACGAAAGAGTTAGTTCATTCATTGACATTGTCAGTTTATAAATATATGTATTGTTGGATCATCTTCCTAAAGCCATTTAATTGTTACAGCAAGCTACGATCTAAACAACTTTTTAAGATATTTTCTTGAAATTTTGCTTAAAGTCGTTGTTCTAGCTTGCAAGAGATACGCAATTAATGTTAATAAGACACGAGGATGCGAAAAGTAATTTAACATAAAATTCAACGCGGAGAAAATAATTGGAATTGAAGTTGGTATGTGTAAAACAGAACTTTGTTCTTAAATGTTACATTCATAATAAAATTAAATGTGTAGAAACCTTTAATACTGATACTTCTACACATCTTCAAAATTACAATGTTTCAATAAGAGAAAAATATCTATCTTTGTGAAAAAAAAAATTCATACTTAGTCCTCATGTTTGTATTTTTTTACCATTTCTTCTTTTTAGTACTAGAATTGAGTATTCTATTACAAGAGCTAAATTAAAGTATATAAAATTCGATTCGTAATAATAATTTATAGTGTGCATGGGTTTTAACACATTAGCGAACTGACATTGTATGAAACATGGTCTATGATTAAAATTGATGATAATAAATAATCTTTATACTTTGCTTATGCTTACTATGCAACATTGTAATCTATATGATATAAAAATTTCAATAAAGAAGAATATTTGTTCGCTAAATTATTTACTATTTTTTTCCATTTGTTATCTCCGCTATTTTATTTTTCAAGAAACTTATTGTCCACACTGGTATAGATTTTTAAGTACTTAAAAATAATTAATTTTTTCAATGGATTTGCACAATGCTAAGTGGTTTAAAGTATTTTTAAGGTATTCCAAGTGATTTTTAAACATTTATTTGAAACTTAATGGTGCAGTCCCATGTCGGCAGAAAACGTTAACGTAAAGCAGAAATTCATGAGAGTGAAAGAAACAAACAGATCTGCTTATTTCTGTCACTCTTATGAGTTTCTGCTTTACGCCGACGTTTTCTGCCGACATGGCACGGTACCTTAATAGTATATATTGAGTAACGAAGGCAGTAATCCCGTCCGCACGAGTTGAGTATGTATTTGAATTATTAAGGGTTTTCAGAAAAATACAATTTTTTGTAAACTTCTATGACTTTTGCCCTGATTCAAGTGTAAAATTTTTCTTTCCTGCAATTGGTAAGATTTACTGTCTCTCGACTTCAACAAAAAAATGAAAAAATTTTTGAAACTAATAAATTGGTGTCAGTTTTTATGAAAATACTCAAAGTTTATTTTCTCAAGTACTCTTTTAAAAATTTTTTTTCTTGAATATGATGAAGAAATAATGTAAATTTATTCCGAACAAAATAACTTTCGTAGATATGAGAATTAAAAAAAGATATTTTTCGTGAAATTTACACCTCTTCTAGGAAGTATAAATTTAAAACTAGTTGTCAAGTTGTATCAACTTTTGTACTCATTCAATGAGTATTTTGCTACCTGAATATAACTTGAGAAGTTATATTCAAAAAAATCAGATCCCAGGAGCTATTTTGGGACTATAAAAGTGATTTTTTGAAAAACTGATGATCTAGCGCGTTTTATTAATTTCTTCTCTCTATTTCTTGCTATCAAAAACCTCTAAACTTTCCCTGTTTTGCCTTTGGTACGGTAAATTCGAATCCACCTGAAAAGTTGACAAAATTAGACAGGCGCGCAACAAGTTTTTCAAAACAGTGGGTGTCAGGAGCCACCCTATACATTAAAAATAAATAAAAAAAAAAGAAAAAGAACAGATTAAAAACCCTCAAAAAGTGTGTTTATTGTAGAATTGTATTATCCATCTAATAATTTCGACAAGCATACACATTGCAAGTAGGTATACTCGAATTATTGTCTGGGTGTCCTAACCCCGTTATTGTTACGCCCCTGGGATCTGAGTTTTTCTACATGAGAAATTTTCAAATTCCATCAGACTTAAGGGCGTTGGATAATGAGAACTTAGAAAATTTTTTGGGTGCCACCAATAATAAAGACGGCCCTGCCTCCGTATTTAATTTGAAGAGTAGATTTCGGGATAAATAAAAGAAACTCACAAAATATTCCGGGTCTTTCGAAATCCTACACGGAGAGAAGTAAACAGTAAACGTAACTGCTATTACCGTAATGGTTACTGCGACGACCGTATACGTTACGCAAAGAAATTCGTATAGTCTCTCTGCAGTGCCTTTTGCGGTGCCCAACTGTGTCGTTATGGTTTACACCGTAACTATTCTGCGCCAACCGATTTGGGAGTCGCAGTGACTAAAACGGTCCACACCTGAACCTCTTCGTTCATAGCAGTAACGATTACTGCCAAAATCGGTTCCGTTCCTCTTATTCGCAGTTGTGTGTTGTGTTATTGTGCGTATCAGTTGTCCGCAGGAATTTCCTAAATTAAATTAAATACCTTCAAAGTGATTGGTTACAACGACAGTTAATAAAAATTTCACATCATAAAAGCAACTTTTGAAAATTCCACAAAAACGAAAAATTATGTTACCTATTATATATTTAAATATACATTAAACATATCAATAAAAATGCATATATGTACTATGCATGACAGATTTTATCTTATATAGTATAAAATACTACTATATACTTATCTGATAAGTACACAATTTTTTTAAAATATGACAAAATATATATATATATATATTATAACCTTTATTTTAAGATTATAATTGTGAATACGTTATTAATTTTAATTATTATTTTTAATTATTATTTAATTTACTTATTTGTTACTTAAAGAAAGCCGTTTGAGCGCCAGCTAGTTTTCCTCAAAAACCAGCAAAAGAAATACAATTAATAGAGTTTACTTTAAGAAAATTCCAGGCTAACACAGGACCGCGGAGAGGGCAGGGTAAGGGAGGATTCACCGAGCTACCGTCTTAAAAGAGAACATAGAATTTATTGACAGAGATAAATTCGAAAACAACACTTCAAAATTAATGATTCAAGCGGATAAAAGAAAAGGGATTGACGAATAGCTGTTCGCCAATTCTCAGAACATACAAAATTTAGTTGAATATACAAACGATAGTTTTAAAATGATCGGAGAGAGAGAGAGAAAACTTAATTACCTGTACTTATAAGGGCGTGACAGAGCACGCGTCTTCCCCTGACTTGACCTCGGGTCAAGTTCGGCATCTTTCAAAATTTTGGTTCAATTCTTCAGTAATTTAAATTATAATTTCCTGGCTCAAAGCCGAATCCAAATAATCAATTCTTACAACTGGGTGGCTCCTTCCACACCCAGGGAAATTCAGTTTGTTTAAATAAGAAAGTACTATATACAATTTTAAACAGCACAAAGAACGATGCCACGTTGGCCGACTTCAAGCACAGAGTGATCGAGTTAACTCTCTCTTCCTGCCTCGTGGCGTGCTCGGAAACAGGCAGCGCCACTAAGCCGAAACTAAATTAATTTCCTATAGATAAAAGTAGGACAATCGACGACCAATCATTTGAGTTGACACGCCGGTCCCAGAGATCGCGCTAGATGGTCAATTGCAGGCACCTTGACCAGGATCCTCTTCATGCCTAAACGATGCGGATTGGACGTCAGTGTGATAATGTGTGTGTGACTCTGAGCTCCAGTGGCTCAGAGTTAATATGAAACAAATAAGAAGTGTGATCTTTTAGTTGTGGTGCGAGTGAATGAATTTTTCAGGTTCCGGATTGTTGTCTGGTTGGTCAGCTGATTTCGTAGAGCTCATGTGCTCCAATCAGCTGACAGGTTGTGTGCAAACAACCAACACTCTGTGCTGGGAGTTTATCGCGAACAAATGAATTTAAAAAGTTAAATACTAATAATGTGCGTGGTATATTATAATATAATTAAAGTGAAATAGATAGATGGTTATATTCAATACTACTTCAAGTTCACAAATCTATATATGTGAGAAATAAGAAATTCAATATAAAAATATATTTAAGTTAGTTTGATATATGTAATTATTATTAATTAAATCTATTATTAATTTACTTGTCTATTTATTTATCTATTTAATATATTTAAGTTAATTTGATTCCCTTTCGTGTTAAACCGCGCACGCGCTGAAACGTTTTGGATTTGGCAGTAACTATTACTGTCAGAACAGGACCGGTAACAGCCAAAGCGGTAAAGGCTTCGGTGAACACTTTTCCGTTGTCCAACCGTAACAGTTACGGTGCGTACTGAAACCGCTCATGCTAAGGCAGGGATGGGCACTGCTCACTGCAGTGCCGAAAGTTGTGTGTAACTAATACGGCGTTAGCAGTAGCCGTTACGGTTTACTTCTCTCCGTGTAGAGTGCATCTTATAAAAAATGCATTGCGTTTTTCTAGAGAAAATGAATATTTTGACTACAAATATTCATTTTCTGAAACGGAGAAATGCATACCGAGCAGACAAATCGCGGGTAGAGATGACGATTTTCAAAGTCCTTATTGGTAAGATACCTATAGAGTATCTTATTGTCCTTCCACAATATAAACTTTCAAACTCTGAAAGAAACTTTGCTGAACTTTGCGACATAAACATTTATCGCGTCAGGAACTTTTTTGATTCCACTTGACATGTGTTAGAAATATGACAGATAGAGGCATCACTTACGCTCAAACAGTACAAACGAGCATTTTCGGAACTAAAATGATGAATTTCAGATCTTTGATAGGTTAACCAATACCAAGGCCAATTGGCCTCTATCTTTGTCATATTTCTGAAATGTCGAGTGATATCAAAAAAGTTCCTGACGCGACAAATTTTTAATTCACAAAGTTCCGCAAAGTCTCTTTTAGAGTTTGAAAGTTTATATTGTGGAAGGACTCTGTGCAGAACGTTTTTTTTTTATTTAGTGACGGTGTTGTGTCTATAGAATGGTGAAAAATGGAGTGAATTTGAAAATCGTCATCTCTTCCCGCGATTTGCCTGCTCGGGTAGGGCTGTCATTATTAGGGGCACCCAAAAAATTTTTTAAGTTCCCATTATCCAACGCCCTTATGTAAATTAGTTTGTGTTTTGCATTCAAATTTGTAATTTAATTTAATTTTAAAAAATACAAAAAATATAAATTATATGTAAGAAATACATAATTTCATTAACACCTAACTTCACGGGAGGAGGCATTTATGCATTTCAGCAAAGATATTATTACAGTAGATGGCGGCGTTGAGCCAAAATTGCGTTCTGAATATATATAGGTAATCACTTTTTCTGTCCTGTGATGCGCGCAACGCGAAATTTAAATATATAAATTGCAGATTCGGGCTGTACGGGACAAAAGTCCTCCTCGCCTTGTATTGAAATAATTATTAAATAATTTGGAAATTAAAAAAACGTTATTCGATTCAAAAAAAAAAAAAATACACCGATTTTATTAGGAAAATAAAGAGAGTCTTTATTCTTTCGAAGAATATCCGTACAGATTTCTGGTCAGTATCACTCTGAAGAAACTCGCCCACGCAGGAGCACACCTTGGGTCCTCGCCCCTCCACTTAGAGGGTTGGGCCCTCTTCGTATCTAGGTTCCACTCCTAACGTCTAAGATTCTACTATTTTCATTTCTGCTTGCCTAATACTTCTAGTTCTATTCCCTACATTAAATTCTAATTTATGTATTTCTATTTTAAATGTGCTTAGGTTTGTTACATTATTTATTGTTCAAGTATTTGTTAGATTCTATTTATTATTACTTTATCTCCTGAATATTCAACATTTAAGTACTTACAACTGCTACTAGTCAGATAATTATTATTAGTTATGCTATTTATTTATTAATAACTAAAGGCCGACTTCTCTATCAACTCAGTATTGTTATCCGATTTATCATTTACACATATTCATACACACATATAGATATAATCAATCCATTAATTTATAGTTAGAACAATTTCACATATTATTTGTGTGATTTGTGTTTATTAATAATGTAATTCTATATAATAAAAAGGGAAAGTCGCCATGCGTCCCATCTCCAGTCTCAGAACTCTATAGGTTTTTAATATTTTAGAATTCAAGGAATTACTTGACTAACAAAACCCAGGACTCTCGCTCGCTTCAAATTACAGGGTCCGATATAAAAAACTAGCCTTTGTCGAAAGGCTTTCTATGATTTTTATGACTTACATCTGCTTAGCAGATTTTAGTGTGCTTTATAGTTTACAACCCGCACAGGATGACACAGAATGCCTTTTGTTTCCTAAACTTGAGTGGTTCTAAGGATGAAACTCGTAAAATAATCAAAAACTCGGTACTTCCCGCTCGTAAATCAACCCTGAGAACTTCTAATCCTCTTGAAAATTTTGTTTCTTTAACTTTTCTAGAAAGAACTAATAGAAGAAATATTTATAGAATACTTTTAACTTAAAAGTACTAATTTAAATTATCGCGCGAAGCGCTGTTGTGCAACGATGAATGTAGGAACTAAATCTACATTCATCACAGTCCTATCGAAGTGCTGCCCTCTCACCGAACTACGAATTCGAGCACTGTTTTCCGTAAAATTTCGGATTTCAATGTATCAGAATTTAAAATTATGTTTTGAAGGTTAAGAATGTTTTAAAATTTCATAAGCATTACAAACAAACATATATTATTAAAACACGTGTTAAAATTTATTAAATACATGTTATTTATTAATATTATTTATTAATATTATATTTGCCTTGAAAACTACCGTTAAAACGACAAATATCAATTCTTCATAAAAATATGCGCAGTTTATTGTTGGTTTAATGAAAAATTAATTCTATTAGTCTACAGGAATATTTATAAACATTAGTTAATTCATTTTGAATTATATAAACAAATACCATTTGTTTACATAATTTTGTTTTCGCAAATTCATTTTTTTAAACAAAAATTATCATTATTGGTCTAGTACAATATTTATTAACATTATGGTTAATTTATTTTCGATTATTTAAACAAACTGAATATGATTAAATAATTTTTTTTCGAATATTCTTTTTTATGTATAAAAAATTATTACTGTTTATTTTGTGATTACTATTTATTTGTTTAGACAATTTTTGCTTGCGAAATTTTTTTTTTTAATAAAATAATTACTGCTGATCTAATGGAATATTTATAAATATTTATTTATTAATTTTTAATTATTTAAACAAATCCCATTTGTTTAAAAAAAATTTCTTTCAATATTATAAAAATTTAAAAATTACTGCTGGTATATCCTAATATCATAAAAGTTTTGTCAATTTTGAATTTGAGGAGAAAGCCACAAATTTACTGGTAACAAAAGTTCGTATTTCTTATAAGTTAATTTAATTACATAATTGTGTATAAATTAGATGTTTATATATCAAAAATATCTTTAAGTATAATAATTATTAAAAGTTATGTTAGTTGAACAAGAAACCACTCACAACTTATTTTAGATTTTTATTAAATATTTGTTTTGTTGACTGGTGATTATTGAACCTCCTCTTCGAAATGTTTTAAATAAATATACTTTCGAATCAATCTAAAGAAACATTTTTTTTCATTTACAAATCTATTAACTATCGTATAAGATGTTTGTCTCCAAGTTGTGATTTATTCATTAATAATAAATAAATAGAAAAATTTTGAATTCAATGAAAATTTCGTAATTGATTTTTTTATGAAGTTCTTAGAATATGATAATATTTTTTATCATCTGTTTATAAATGTCTCAGTAGAATTGTAATCCAAAAATGTTTTCTGCAAATGTTAATCTGTTTAAAAAATTATGGTCATAACATTCAAAAATGAAAACAATTACCATGTTCCTATTATTATTAAAAAATTCTATTTCTAAATACCGTAACAAAATGAGCATCTGGTACGGCTTTTCCCGCTCATGTTTTAGTGTTTTAATTGTGGGAAATTTATTTCAATTTTTTCACCAAAATCGGTTCAACCACTTTATAGAAAAAAAAGGGTTTTTAAATTTTCTTTTCCACTTGATAAACTTCTATAAAAATTAATTTTCAAGGTTGATGTTTAAATGGTTTTCATATTACATGTTTACCAATCTATGGTACCAATTCGGATTTGATAGGTGCAAAAAAAAATATTTCATAATCGACAAGATTTGTAAATTTTCAATTCAAGACGATTAAGGCCTGATTACACGCTTTTAGGAAAATGTCCTTCTTCTCACTCTTCCATGTGACTATCCAATAAGTTTGTCTCATTCCACATTTTCCACACATTTTACCCGGAAAATGTGCGAGAATGAGACAAACTTATGGGATAGCCACATGGTAGAGTGAAAAGAAGGACATTTTCCTAAAAGCGAGGGGTCCTCGCACTAACGCCTCTACATTTGCCACGGAGTAACTAAATCGGGGTGTGAAGAGTGCGGCGTAGCCTACTACTTTCAGACTGTCGCGCCAACTACACAGACAATGAGATCGACGACAAATGGAAGAAAATTCGGTTCGTTTCCGCCTAATACTGTGAAAATCATGCATTTGTTAATAATAATTGTTGATAAAGTTATCATATAATTTGGATGACAAAAATGCATGAATGTGCATCACAATAAATGCACAATTCTGCAACCACATTTGTTTCATTATATGTAGTAACAATTTATTTTACAGAAAATAATACAGAATTCATAACATTTTATTTTCCTGTAGTTATACAGAACAAAGTTATAAGTCATCCAGTACAGGACGAAGCAGCGATTCTTGCTATAAATATCCACATTGTTAAAGAAATTCCACCTGTACATGCACCTGGCCATTTGAAGATATTTTCTAATGGCGAAAGCATTCCATCCGGCAACAAAACAACAGGCTCGCCACGATACATATACATCAATATTGAAATTAGTATCATCTAGAAATAAAGAATATTGTTTTAAACTTAAATAATTAAAATTCAAAGGATATTAAATTGAAAGTCTTTAAGGCCATGTAAGACTTACTCTATCCCTACCTAACCGAAATTTTTTTCTCTGCAACGCTACTATATTCTTGTAAATTTACACTAAATAATACATTCTCTCTGATGAGAATGTTAAAATATTTAAAATTGAGCGAATAATAGCGAATCTGCGGAGGTGCCTTGGAGACAAGGTGTTTTACAGTGGACATGATTCCTGGAGACATTTTCATCAGAAACAAAAAATTCAAATTGCATTTTATAAAGGAGATGTTTCCTCAGGTAACGCTGGGATGATTATTTTTTCGATTTTTGAATTTTTGGTAGTATTTGGAATTCAAAAACACGATTTTCGCTCAAAAAATCGATTTATTTGTTATTGTAAAATCAACAAATTAAAAAAAAAGCCCCCAGCGTTACCTGTAAAAGTATGTAGAGAATAACTGTGCAAAATTTCAAAACGTATCTTGTCTACCGATTTTAAAAATGACACTTCCGAAGAACGCTTTAAAGTAAGCCCGCCGGAAGGCTGTCAAGCAAGTTTACAAAATCAGGGTGTAGCAACTGACCCTATATTTCCGTCATTTTTGCTCCGATTGACTTGAAATTTCCGCACAACATTCTTGAAATGTTGTACTTTCAAAAAAAAAAAAATATTTAAAAAATCGAAAAAAAATTTTTAATACCTAACTCCCCTTAAGGGTGTTGGAGCCAAGTTCTAATCTAAAAATTTGATTTCTTCATTTTACTCAACCAATATTAAATTTGGAATTTTTTCCCTGTGTAGCATTAATCAACTTTTAAATAGAATTATGCGTACAGAGCGAAAAAATATCTAATTCAAATATTTTTTAAGTAAAATGAAAATATTGAATTTTGAAGTCAGATTTTAAATTCCTCGCTTTATACAAAAAGTATAGAAATTAAATTTTTTCGCTCTGTATGCAGTCTTATACTTGAAAAAAGATTAGCGCTACAGAGCGAAAAACTATTTATCTGTAATTTTCGTAGAATAAAATGAGGAATGGAATTTTGAGCTTAACACTTGGATCCAACGCCCTTAATGAGTTTGAAACAGAAAGTGGCTGTTATTCAACGTATTTCAATTAGATGCATTAAAAATTTAATAATTTAAAAAATAAGAAAGTAAAAGTCATCAAAATTAAACTACTTTAGTTTCAACTTTTACAAACTTAAAAATTTTTAATACTAAGAATAAAACAAAATTAATGAATTTTATGGCATAGAAATAAGCGCTTGTAATTCCCTAAGTATTTTTTAAAATACTTTTTTAAAAACGTAAGGATACTCATTTTCTTTGAATAAGTAACTCAGAAAAAGTTATATTTTGAAGAATTAATAATACCAGTAACTATTTACGTTTTTCGTGATGTCAGGGCAATATTTACTTTTAAAATAACCTATATGACTGATAGCAATAATTCAAAAGAACATTCAATCCTATTTATATTTAAGGGGTTAGAACCAAAGTTTTCACCTTTTTTTTAAGATTTTTTTTTTCAACATAAAAATTATATTACAGATTCTAACTTTTCACACATGAATATAGATATAAAACACTATTACTAAAAAATTTATTTTTACTTTTAATGATTAATCGCCTGAAATTACCCATTTTAAAAATGTTGCCATGGTATCTCAAGTTTGTAGGTTTTGAATCACAAAAATCAATGAGATTGATAAAGAATTGACTTTTCGCTATCGCATGAACGATCGTTGAAATCCGAAAAAAATCAATTAAAAATGGCCGACTTGAAAATGATTCTAGTTCATGCAATGAAGACATATGTAGATATATGTAAGACATCCAAATTTCAGCCCGATCGATCCAATAGTTTTTTCTGAATCATGGCGATCAGGTTGAATAACTTTGTTTCGAGAAAAACGCCATCATGCTAGAGTAGCGACTAATCTGCATAAATGGCGCGTTAGCTATTCCTTTTCTAAAAAAGACATGGATTTCAGACAACATCACATTGCATTCCACATTTCGCGTTACCTTTCAGCTAACTTCATGCGTAGTGCGCTAATCTTATTGGTCAATTCATATGGCGCGCGAATTTAAATTGTCATTTCAGTTTCTTTTGACGAAACACGTGCGCTCAAGCGCGCGGTCTAAGCTCGTACTAAAAAAAGAACAGGAGGGACACAAACGGCATGTACGGTCAGCGTACTCTTAGGTTGCGTACTGGTTGTGCTTTTTTTACTTCGTATACTTGTCGTAGAGTTCTTAGTCGGTTATATTACTTCAAGAACGGTAACTAGAATGAGAATATAACCGAGACTTAAATTCTCTAAGAATTTATGAGAACTTATGATTTTAGAGATTTTTATGACAAGGGAGATAATTATTGATTAATTAATCGATAAAGTGTAGTAAACTGTTTTTTGTACTTCTATTACTTCTTAATGAGCTTTACACAAGTTGTAAATGAAAAAACTGTCACAAATGTATGCAAAGCATAGGTTATGTTATTCACTAACATAACCTATAAAGTGACGTTTATTATAAGATGAATTTTGTGGCTTTAGTTAACTAGTAAGCTGTTGTTTTGCATATTTTACATTTCTAAATATGCCTTAGATAATAAATGACTAAAATTTACCCATGTAAATAATGTAAACAATAACAATTTTTCTAAAAATCATAAATTCTTAAATTCTGTCATATTCTCGGTCATATAACCTGGATTTAAGTTCTCGAGAATTTAAGAACTCCAACTTGTCGTAAAACACAACCACCACTCACTTAGTTCATGTGATGGCTAACCTCTCCGAGGGCGCTGCTACTCAGTGTATACAGATCTTATACGGGGAGTTACCTACACGACACAAACGCTCGTCCGTGTAGTTCGCCCTCCTCTCCCCACTCAAACTATCCACCAAGAGTCACACTGTTGACTACAACAGTCGGATGTCTATTGCCTCGAAATTTTCGAATTAGAAATGGATGAAATTTTAAATGCTTTTCAGAAATTTGCGGTTTCATAAGATTTCATAGGATTTTGGCATTTATAGAAAATTTTTTTTCTCTGTATTTAATGAGATATATTAAGAACATTTATTTTCAGAAATTGTAAAGGTTTTCGCGTGATTATATACGACTTTAAGATACAGGAAAAAGCCTGGAATCAAGCCAAATATCTATAGTTTGTGCTACAATTTAAGTCAGTTTATGGCCTTAAAACTGACTTCAATTATAAAACAAACTATAGACTTTTAGGCTTGATTCAAGACTTTTGTTTCCCTGTATTCAATAAGATATATTA
Organism: Synergus japonicus; assembly: GCA_900474275.1. Lineage (NCBI taxonomy): Eukaryota > Metazoa > Arthropoda > Insecta > Hymenoptera > Cynipidae > Synergus > Synergus japonicus. The sequence continues at coordinate 20,208 of UCOH01012653.1, forward strand.
AGAACATTTATTTTCAGAAATTTTAAAGGATTTCACGTAATTATATTGGATTTTCAGGAATTTTCAATAATTTAACATAATTTCATGTAAATATTGTGTAATTCTAATAGGTATTGTGAGACTTCATGGTATTTTGAGTTATGTTAAGTAATTTTAAGAAAAATTAAGTAAGTTCGCGAAATTTAAAGTAATTTCATAGGATTTTTAGTAATGTTAAAGGTTATACAGATAAGCACTTTATGTTTTCAGATTGATTTAATATGTTTAGTATCTAATTTATTATAGGAGACAATAAATTATTTTATTTTGTTCATTTACAAAAAAATTGTATATATTGTTCATAAAATTGTTTACAGGTTGTAAATAACAATTTATTTATGAAATACAAAAAGGTTTTTATGAATTTTTAGAGATTTTTGCGAATTTTAACTTGGACTTCAGGATATTTATAATTTCAATGGTTTTAGTGGATTTTGAAGAGATTTCAAGAGGTTTTTGAGAGTAATAACTCTCTTAACTAATTTTAACCAATTTCCAAGGTTTTCATAAAATTTTAAGTGATGATTTGAAAAGTTTTCTCATTGTTTTAAGAGAATTTAATGGATTTTAAATCTTATTAAGTTTCTAGGAATGGAAAGAGATTTCTATTATAATTTTAATAGTTTTTAAAGGAAGTCAAGAGATTTTAAATGTTATCGTATAGTTTAAAGAATTTAAAGCAGGTTCTAATAATTGAAAGTTTTCACGAATTTAAAAAATTTTTAAGAGATTTAAATGTTGAGGAATTGTTTGAAATTTGTGATTATGCCGAATTTGAAAACTATCTACAGATTATTTTCATTGTAAAAACGATTGTTGTTTTCCGGGATTGTCACAAAATCCCCTGAAATCTCACTGTACCTCTTAAAATTCACATGAAATTATGTTAAATTATTGAAAATTCCTGAAAATCCAATATAATCACGCTAAATCCTTTAAAATTTCTGAAAATAAATGTGTTTATTATTAGTTAATATCTCATTGAATACAGAGAAAAAAAAAGTATTGAATCAAGCCTAAAAGTCTAGTTTGTTTTACAATTGAAGTCAGTTTTTGGCCTTAAATTTAGTTTTAAGGCCATAAACTGACTGAAATTGTAGCACAAACTATAGATTTTTGGCTTGATTCCAGGTTTTTTTCTGTATCTTAAAGTCGTATATAATCACGCGAAAACCTTTACAATTTCTGAAAATAAATGTTTTTAATATATCTCATTGAATACAGAGAAAAAAAATTTTCCATAAATGTCAAAATCCTATGAAATCTTATGAAACCGCAAATCTCTGAAAAGCATTTAAAATTTCAGCTATTTCTAATTCGAAAATTTCGAGGCAATAGACATCCGACTGTTATAGTCAACAGTGTCAGATTTCTCTCTCAATAGTACTAGGAAATGATGGTATGTGATGCCAAAAAAAGTTTCATCCCCATATCGCCACCGGAAGACTACTTAACTTCACCCCCTAAACTGTTTATAAAAGAAAAAACGCGAAAAAAATTCCCAAGTCGTCTCTAAATACTCTGTTGTCAGATTTTTCTCCAAATATTCGTAGCAAATGATGATGTGTAACACCAAAAAAAGTTTCATCCCCATATCATCACCGGTCATCAGCTTAACTTCATCCCCTATACTGTTTATAAGAGAAAAAACGCAAAAAAAATTCCTAATTTCCCTCTAAATACTCTGTTGTCAGATTTCTCTTTCAATAATACTAGTAAATGATGGCATGTGATATCAAAAAAAGTTTCATCCCCATATCGTCACCGGAAGACTACTTAACTTCACCCCCTAAACTGTTTATAGGAGAAAAAACGCGAAAAAAATTCCCAAGTCGTGTTTAAATAGTCTGTTGTTAGATTTCTCTCTCAATAATACTAGGAAATGATGGTATGTGATACCAAAAAAAGTTTCATCCCCATATCGTCACCGGAAGAATGCTAAATTTCACCCCCAAACTCGTAACAAAACTAAAAATCTCGAAAAAATTTTCAAAGTTCCCTCTAAATACTCTGTTGTCAAATCTCTCTCTAAATATTACTAGCAAATGATCGTGTGTGACACCAAAAAAAGTTTCATCCCCATATCGTCACCGGAAGACTACTTAACTTCACCCCCTAAACTGTTTATAGGAGAAAAAACGCGAAAAAAATTCCCAAGTCGTGTCTAAATACTCTGTTGTCAGATTTCTCTCTCAATAGTACTAGGAAATGATGGTATGTGATGCCAAAAAAAGTTTCATCCCCATATCGCCACCGGTCATCAGCTTAACTTCATCCCCTAAACTGTTTCTAAGAGAAAAAACGCGAAAAAAATTCCCAAGTCGTCTCTAAATACTCTGTTGTCAGATTTCTCTTACAATAATACTAGCAAATGATGGCGTGTGACACCAAGAAAATTTTCATCAGGTCACAGCTCAAATTATCAGATTTCTTAAAACTCCCTTCAACCCTCTACATGATTTACTTGCAGACTTTGTTCAAAATTCAATTAGCATGTGACGGCACTATGTGGCTTGAAAAAGAAGCTGTAAAAATTATCTCTTTTTGCCGATGACTGTATTTGCCCAAATTAAAACGATTCATGTTTTCAAAAGTATGTTCGCTTGTCGGAAAATATCTTTTGAAAAAGTTTCTTTTTCTTCATATGAAGAAAGTCCGTTATAGAATTTTCTACAAGTTTATGTTTTCTTAAAAATTAATTTTTGCAATTAAAATAATTTAATTTTCACTCAACTTTGTCCCCATTATTCTCAAACGGGGCAGCCTGGCGCGCATTGTTTTGTTTTACTGCTGTGAAAATTTTCCCGTTGGTCAATTTTATTCGATCTTAAATCGCTCTGACTATAGCAGTCGCATGTCTATTGCCTAGAAAATTTTGGAATTAGAATTCTAAAAAATTTGATGTGACTGCTATAGTCAGCAGTGTGACTCTCTTGTACGATAGCTAGAGTGGGGAGAGGAGGGCGAACGACACTGACAAGCGCTTTAGTCGTGTGGATAACTCTTCGTGTAAGATCTGTACACACTCGTAGGAAGCCAAAACGTGCTGCGCGCGCAGGCTATCCCGTTGATAGCACCACCGAATGGCATTCGCCGAACCGAAGGATTGAACAGGCGATTTTGCGTTTTCGTGAACTGTATTCATAAATAATTGTATTTTAACAATAACAATTTCAGCCATCTTTAATGATAATTTCATTTAAGAATGAAGTTGACAAAAATATAATATTTTTCAGAATATGCTTCAAATTCATATTTAATTTATTAAGATACAATTATTTATTAATAGCAATTGAGATTGCATTTTTTGCATCTTAAAAATAATAATAATATGCGCTTGGATAGAATAACAAGATGGAACTTTTTTATTTTTACATTTTTTATCAAATGATTAGTTATATATAATCAGAAAATGTAAAATCTCTTTTCCGAAGATCAATAAGTTTTTAAATCTTAAATGGTCATAACTTGGTCAAATACTGTTTAAAAAATTGGCATTTATTGAAACTGTTGGCCAACACTTGTGGCATTTTTAAGCATCGGGCAAGTCTAATTTCAAAATCGCATTAATTTTCCAGATAATTGACCCGAAATCTTATTACATAATTATATATATAATTATTACATCTATTTAAAAAAAAGTGTCGTTAACTAAGGAATGTCGAATAGTAGTTGGTTTCAGGACTGGCCCTTGTAGCTATGGTTTAGTACTTATACCCACCTGAAACCCTATTATGTGTAATATATATAATATGTATAACATTTATAATAAATAAATGATAAGACACTCTTCTTATTCTACACTATAAACATTATTTCTTTTAAATCTCTGAAAATTATGAATCAGTGCCCATCTAATATAAACACGTATCGCCAGCCCTGTGTATGATTTTTGAGAAGTACAAAGGAGTTGAGCGAGAATTGCAGAGGACGTCCAGCGGTCACATAAAGCTACACATAAAAGCCTATTAATTTCTCAATATTTTGAGAATATTCGTTTATGGTATTTATTCTCTTCTGAATCTTTGGCAAGGTACCATCGTTTTGTAGAGTCCTCGGTATAAAACCCAGCATTTTTTTCGCGTTTTTTCTCTTATAAACAGTTTAGGGGATGAAGTTACGCTGATGACCGGTGGCGATATGGGGATGAAACTTTTTTTGGCATCACATACCATCATTTCCTAGTATTATTAAGAGAGAAATCTGACAACAGAGTATTTAGAGGGAACTTTGAAATTTTTTTCGATATTTTTGGTTTTATTTCGAGTTAGGGGTGAAGTTTAGCAGTCTTCCGGGGACGATATGGGGATGAAACTTTTTTTGGTGTCACACACCACCATTTGTTAGTAATATTCGGAAAGAAATCTGACAACAGAGTATTTAGAGGAAACTTTAGATTTTTTTTCGAGATTTTTTGTTTTATTACGAGCTTGGGGTTGTAAAAACACATTTGAGTAAAAAATGATACTTGTTTTTCATTTATTTTATTGTTTTATAGCCATTAAAGTGATAGAAAATGATTTAAAATTAATTTTTTTTTAATTTGTATTTTCGTTTATAAACGTTGCAAACGGCAGTTACATTCCGTACTCACTGGCTATACACTAGTTGAGTAGTCACTATGCTTTTTCCGAGTTACTGGTTACAGGCACTTTACGTAGCACCCATGACTCGAAGCGCACTGGCTACGCAAATCGTCTCTCAGTGTAAGTATCTTCTAAAATACTTTATCTACAAAAAAATGATTTCGATAAAAGTTGACCAGGACCGAGAAAGCCATTTAACTGTACAATAAATTTTGACCATGAATTCAATTTTCAAGGTCATTTCAAGGTCAAAACGATTTTTTAATGGGAACCCTTATATTTGACTGTGGATTTAATTGCGTTTTTCGACATTTTCTCGATACTTATGACCAAAATAACGATTAACCCAACAATTCTACATATATTTATTATAAAAATTTTCACTTTTTAGAAAATCGATTTTTCTAAAATTTTCTTTGGTACTAACCCCTTGAAAGTAAAGGCTTCATGTTTTAAATTTACTATACACTGTAAATTCAATTTAAGGATATGCTTGAAGTTTTAGACTTTAGTATCGTACATGAATAATTTAATATTATGGTATGCTACTTAAAAACGTTATACCTTAATAAACTCACATTAAGAACGTAGATAACAGGAGTCACTAGAGCACGTACTTTCACTTTGGATTCCGTACAAGTATTTACTGGAAGAAATAAAATACAAAGGTAAGTATGCACTGAAATTAGTCACTAAAATATCAAAAGTTTTTATGGAAATGTGTTCTGAACTTAGCAAGATAAAAACTCGTAAAAAAGTACAATCAATTAAACAATAGTTTTTATTATTTAGTAAACGAAACATATTAAATAGATATGTATACCTTTGTTTTTTAGCTCACTTTCCAACTTATTATATTTACGCTGTAGTTTTGCATACTTTGGAAATTCATCAACCATTGAACATTTACTCATTTCCTGCTTGATGTTAATCATTTCTGTACGTAGTGATTGGATTTCCTTAGGTCCGGAATATAACCACGCCAGGACCTACAGATGCACAAATATTTTTAATTTTCAGCATTCCAAATAGAAAATTGCATCGTTTTTAAGTTTCTATTAAAAAACTTTTAGTCCGTCTTTTACTGTGGAACATTTTTTATTTTACAGTTCAGTGATAAATCCGTAAATAACGTATTGCTTTATTTTTACATCTTTTGATAATATTTTTGCTTCCACGTAGAGGAAGCATTAGTATAGTGGTGATAAAATCCTTTTTCTAAAAATGCATTCTTTTGGATAAATTTCAGTTGGAATATGTCTAGTGTGATGTCGTGTAAAACTGTACAGGACTATCATTTATTTAATATTATATATTAGATTATAATAAATATTATATATATATATATATATTATATCTTAAAG
>UCOH01012654.1:0-16233 GCA_900474275.1 Synergus japonicus
GTCTACCTTTTATTGCCGCTCTCGACTCGAACCATCACCCTTGTTAAACAATCACACTTGAATAGGAAATTTTATGGGTTTATTTTACGTTGGGCGCCAACTTGTGAGTAGTGGCTATGCTACTCGCATGTAAGGGATGGATAGGAGGTGAGTGAGAAAAATGACAGGTCGAATCGAGAACCACATTTTTTCCAAATAACACAATAATATTTATTTACTATAAAACGATAAGAGGCAACGACATAAGCCTACCTTTGGCAACTTCGGAAAATGGATGGCGATACACTTCGGTTATCGGACATCGGCACTTTTGTTAGTTAATACAACTTGTGGAGAGAAAAGAGCTACTGGGTGAGGATACCTAGTGGAGACTGTCTCGGAGATGCGAGGCAGACGCTTCACTATTCAAAGCGACAGCGCCCCCCGCCAAAACGTAATATACAGGGCCGTAACCCGTCACGTATCTAGGGGTTCTATGTAACTATGTTACAATTTGATTAGTAATGCAGTCTGCTTTCTATTTGATGAAATTCGCTATGAATTGAATGGTATTGAGATTGACCGATGTAAAAGTGTTGGACATACAAGTACAATGAAAGGATGCATTTCTCTAACTCCTAATCAAGAAAATTCTCTTGAAAATGCAGGTTGGCTTGGAATAGATGTAAATGAAAATGCTAGAATAACAAATGAAGCTGGTTACTTTGATGTAAATATACCACTCAACATGATTTTAGGGTTCGCAGAAGATTATCGAAAGGTCATTATGAATGCTAAACATGAACTTATCTTAACAAGATCGCGTACAGATATTAATGCTATTATTCAACCAGCACAAGGAGAAGCTGAAGAATTCAAAATTCTGCTTCATAAAGTGGAGTGGATAGTTCCCTATTTACTACCATCTGATCGACACAAGATACAACTGCTAAAATTTATTGAAAAAGATCCTCTTATTTCAATGAGTTTTCGATCATGGGATATGTATGAATATCCATTAATTCCTGCTACTCAAAAACATGTGTGGCAAGTGAAAACTTCATCTCAATTAGAAAAACCACGATATGTTATACTAGGATTCCAAACAGGTCGAAAAGATCAACGCAAGAGATATGTCAATTTCTTTGAGCACTGTAATCTTACAAACGTTAAATTCTTTTTAAATTCTCAATATTACCCGTATGGTAATTTAAATTTAAACTTTGATCAGAATCAATTTGCATTATTATATGAAATGTATGCAAATTTCCAAAAGTCCTATTATGGGAAAGAGTCTAAACCTCTATTAAAGAAGAATACATTCAAAGACCATGCTCCACTCATTGTAATTGATTGCTCAAAACAAAATGAGTTCTTAAAACAGACTTCAAACGATGTAAGACTAGAATTTGAATCTGGTAATAATTTCCCTGCCTCTACAGCAGCCTTTTGTCTAATTATTCATGATCGAATAGTTCAATACAAACTAATCAGTGGTGCTGTAAAGAAACTAATATGAGATGGTGGGGGTAATATTGAGTGGTAGGGGTAATATTGAATGGTTTGGAGGATATAAAATGGCCGAATCGAGCCAAAAAAAATCATTTTGAGGCGATATGGAGTTCATCGTAGACATCCAAGGCTTCAAGCGACCCTACAACGACTTTGTCTTCAAGGAGTTGGCCATACTACCTCTCCAGGAAGATGCTCAACCACTAGTCTTCCTCTTTGAATCACCGTGCAGTTGGAATTCACTACCAGGAAGATACAAGAGTCAAAATCTATGGCTTATGCGAAATTACCACGGAATTGACTGGAATGCTGGAGATATACCCTACGAAGAAGTCAGACCTATACTTAAAGAAGTATTAGCCGGTGCTCGCACAATCTATGTTAAAGGTCTACAAAAGAAGAAATGGCTTGAAAAGTTTGTCATCAATATCCAAGATTTGGATGACTTTGAATGCCCTTCGTTAAAAAAAATGAACAAGGGATCTACAAATTCATGTAGTCATCACACTTTTGATATGAACAATTGTGCAGTACGGAATGTGATGGTCCTCAAAACTTGGCTTCTAAATCCTACACATAAACCGACACCTAACTATACTCCAAATAATGTAGATGAAGTAGATACTAACTATACTTTAAAAGATTTTTATAATAATTTAGACTGTACTTTGTAAAAAGTAGTTTAAGATTTTATGAATAAATGTTATTTTTGTTACTGAATAAATCTGAGAATTTTATATCTAAAATACCTCTCCTACTAAATTAATTATTTTTAAGTATTAGTTAAAATTAATTACTTTTTAAGAAATAATATTAAATTAGTTTGAATATAAATTAAAACCAAGTTCAAATTTATTTTTTAAGTTAGCTCCAAGTCTCTTTGCACATGCGCAAAATTTGAGGTGAGGGGGGTAAATAGTTGGGGGATGGGTAGAGAAGAGTGGGGAATCTGGGAATATAAGGCGATGCATCAGGCTTGAAAATCATTCCAGCTTTCACAGCAGCAGCAGAGAAACTTGAAAGCTTCAACAGAATCATCCGTGAATAATCACCATCAAGAGCAGCAACATGGATCTAACTCAACTCAATTCGATTGGTCATCTGGAGAGATTCCTGCCCACGAAGCCGATGTCTGAATTGACTCTTAATCAATCGTATGAGGTGACGAACATCTGCAGAGTCCAGACAAAATATGGGGCCAGAATTGTAGTAGAACTGGAGAAGAGTTTCACCATATTTCTACCAGGAAGACTCTTGAAGGTTTTCGATGCGGATCCTAAGATGTTGGAGAAGATGCAAGAAGCCGCCATCTCGAAGAAGCTGCGAATGAACTATCTAGGAGGAGCTTATAACAATGTAGAGTTCACAAATGTATACGAATAATAAATAAGTTTGTTGAAGAACATGTACAAAAACTTCTTGCTTTTTATTTTTGTGTAAGTAGATTAACTCTAATCTGTCTACTCATAAACGCATATAAAATACATAATACTGCTAATCACATATACGTAAACTAAAACATAACGTATAAATATTATTAAAATATATCTTTAATATATTATTGAAAGCTTTGGTGGCGCTAGTTATCACTAAAACATAGGAAAGAAAGAATCATGTAAAATAAACACAAACATGTAAAATAATAAAAAATAAAATTTTTTTCCTTCTGATTTTTCTTAATTAGTATTTACTTGATCACCTGATTACTTCTGTTTATTTTCTTTCATTTTTTTAATTATTCTTTTCTGGATTTCATCCCGCACCTTCTTTTCCGAAAGATCTATGACTTTCTTAGGCACTCTTCTTTTCTTCTTCTTTTCTTGTGATGTAATTTCCTCCTGTCTCTTTTCATTAAGACTCTCAGTCTTCACTTCTTCTTGTTCTTCTTTACCAACATTCTTTTCATTAAGACTCTCATTCTTGACTTCTTTCCCAAAATTCTTTTTTTCAACTCTCTTATTTGTAATGATTCTAGATTTTGTTGATTTTCGGAGAGTTGGATCTCTCGCAGGTGGTTCTAATATTTGTAATTTTAGTTTTTTGGCAACACGCTCTTTTACTAAAATATTTGGAGAAACTTTCTCCTTCTGAAATATCTCTTTCTGTTGTGATGGTGTGGACATCTCCGTTAACCCTGCCTCTAAGATTTCATCCTCTTCTTCTCCTTTTTCTTCTTTATCTTCAACATCATCCTGAAATATTTCTGTCTTTTGGGATGGTGTGGACATCTCCATTTCCCCTGCCTCTAAGATTTCATCTTTTCCTTCTTTTTCTTCTTTATCTTCAACATCATCTTCTTCTCCATTACTTGATGAAGACAATCATAAATCTTCATCAAGTGTCGATGAGAGCTGTGGTTCCACGAATGGAGGACAATATGCTTCCTCGTACGTGTAGGTAAAATATGCAGGTCTACCTGCATTTTCAGGTGTGTATTTAATTATCACCGTATAAAATTTACCTGCATGTGTTATTTGTCGGGTTGAAATTGCTGTGAACCTTCGCAAGTGATCTGTATTGGAGCCCGATGAATGAGTTGACAAATCTAATGCTGAAGTCTGTAAAAAGAATTTGAAAATTATTTAAAATTCAATATAAATTATATGAATCAATTAAATAATAATGATAAACTAAAAGAAATAATAAATTAGTCCTGAAACTTCGAAGAAATCACTATTTTTCAAGAAAACTAACCTAAAAAATTTGGAGAAAGTAACATTACTTACTTGTTCCGTTATAATTGCTTCTCTAAAATCTCCACAATCTCCAACTTCTTCCCCAAACACTTTTGTATCATCATCAGCCATAATTATTTTTTTATTCACTGAATTTAAAGTTTAAAAAATAAGATTGAGTGAAGTATCCGCACAACGACTCAAAATTCCAAACTGACTCAACTGCAGGGTTGTGCACGCAATATACCTTAGATAAATTGTAGAAATGGAGAAACCTAAAATGGATCATCTTATTGTCGATAAGGTAGATCACCGACAGAGGATAAGATACATTTAGAAAGTCCACTGCTGACTCCAGTTTGCAGGCTGCGTGCGCACGCGCGGGGAAATTCAGATTATGTGTCATGTAAATGAATCCTGAAATCATAATTTTTTGCTCAATTCACACTAACTTTATAACCACTAAGCATGCTTGTGGTGATTCTAAAGGTGTAAGTTACGGTGGCCACTCCAAATCCTAAGAGTTTTCATAATTCCTCTGCTTAGACTCAGGTTGTCTCTCATGTTGTCTCTGCTCTCTCTTAGGATGTCTCTGCTCTTAGGTTGTCTCTGCTGCGCTGACTTATACTAATTGGAAACAGATTTCAATAAATAAATACTTAGTTAATTTTTAAAAATTATAATAATCTTAAATGTTTTTTTTTTAAATCCGTAAGAAATATAGGTGACAACGATTGCATCGGCTACAATGACGATGATGTTCGTTACGTCGGTCTCGGCGTTCGTCTCGTCGTTGTCGACGTTCGTCTCGGCGTTGTTGTCGGTGATCTTCACAAGAATTCACCATTGGTGACAGCACTGGTGGCGGTGTAGCAGGTCTTATTGGTGAAGGTACAGGAGTAGTCGATCGTGGTGACGATTCAGATGGCGTTCGTGGGGGCTCATATGTTAGCCACTCAAAATTTCTCTATGATGGAGGTACTGCCTGCCCTGTAGATGGTGATGGAGTTAAGGCCCTCTCCATTGAAGTTGACAATGGTGATGAAAAACCAAATGTCGGTGACGTCAGCAACATAATGCGGGCAAGCTTGAAATTAAAAAATTTTTAGTTAATGAAAATTCTAATGTATATTTAAATCTGTGTAAGTGAACCCTACCTCATTCTCTTCATCAGTGACGTCCATATCATCCACGAACTTGTTTAAAAGGTCTTCTAAATTTTCTTTATTGACCATCTTGAAATCTTATTATCTTATAATCTGCTACTGCTGCTTCTGCTTCTGCTGCTGCTGCTTCTGCTTCTGTTGCTGCTGCTTCTGCTTCTGCTGCTACACCGCTGTCTGTTTGTCCATCCTCACCGCGTTATATGCCCACAACCCCCACTACATACACTGGTGACCCCACTCCGCAGGTTACGTGCGCATACGCGGGAACATAAAAAACGCGCGGGAACTCCTAACACATGCTAGGTAACTACCAAGTCACTAGCTTGGTACGTCAGTGACCTGACATAAATCTACATTACCGACTGAAGGTAACGTTACCATCAAACGTCGGTAATTGCATGTATGGTAAGTGTTCCAGAATCTACATTACCGACCGAAGGTAACGTACCGGTATCTGTCGGTACTTGCTCGCATGGTAATTTCCCAGAATCTACATTACCGACCGAAGGTAATGTTACCGCAACTGCCGGAAAGCAATATATCTTAAGTTTTCTAGAATCTACATTACCGACCGAAGGTAACGTACCGGTGCCTGTCGGTAATTGCATGCATGGCAAGTGTTCCAGAATCTACATTACCGACCGAAGGTAACGTAACGTTACCTGTCGGTACTTGCTCGCATGGTAAGTGGCCCCGTACCGGCCTAGTACAACTACTGTAGTGTAGCAGTACAGAACCAGTACCTCGCCAACGCTCGGCAAAACTTTCCAAGTCGATTTCTAGCCAGCACTTAGACTCAGTATTCGGGCAGTACTGAACCTGTACCAGGCCAACGTTCGACATAACTCCCTAAGTCTGCTTCTAGCCAGTAATTGAACTTCATACTGGGTCAGTACTAAACCAGTACCGCGCCAACGCTCGGCATACGTCTCTAAGTTGGCTTCTAGACAGTACTTGAACTCCATACTGGGGCAGTACCTAACCAGTACCGTGCGAACGGTCGGCGCAGTACTTATTATCAGTACTGGCATTGCTTCTCATTTACAATTGGCGCGGTACTATGCCGTTTGTAAAATCCGGCATAAGTCCGACTTTTCTGCCTGGGCGCGAGAACAGTTTAATAAACAATAAATATTCATAATTGATACGATAAATTAGTCCGAAGAAGTTCCGTGGAGCTTTATTTAGAGACAAAAAAAATGCTTTTTTCTGAAAAAGTAAAAAATATTTTGATTTTCAAAGAAATCGGTCAAATTTTCAATTTATTAAAAAATGGTTATAAACATTCGATAGACCAGGAAAAAAAGCTATCAAAAACATATGGGACAAAATTTTGTATATTCCATAGGAAAAGAGCTTAGTACCTTCGAAATAGCACGAAGCAGCACAAAATCGAAAAAAATCGAAAAATTCCCCCTCCCCTATCTCGGTCAATTTTTATCCAATCGAAAAAATCTTTTTCCTTTAAAGTTGTACCTAGTAGGACTATACTTTACCCAAGTTTGAGTTCGATCAGACAAAGTTAAATTCTGAGGGTGGTACACTTGAGACATAATGCCCCATATGTAACACTGAGCACGACGACCGAATTGCGCAGCACGGGGGAAGAGAATGTGTTCGCGGAGACGGGAAATTTTTTTTAATTTAAACTCAGTTTTAAATTAAAATTATAAGGGAAAAATATATGGGCATATTCACAAGAAGTGTCATTTTTTATTCACCGTGATTTTATAGACAAACCTATACTTAAAATATAAGTTATATATCATGAAATGTTACAAGCAGACTCCCTGAAATTACTAGGAACAAAAGTTTATAGTCAATAAAATGAGCGATAAGTATACAACTGATTCCAAGTAGTATATATAACGCTGATTAATCAGTGGAATTTCGCTGATAGAAGGTGTTATATTCATTTGTTTATCAGCGTAATTCATTGGTTCATCAGCGCATTTTGTAATACTCAAAATATGTATGAAAATGGTTTTTTTTCCAAAAACTACGTTTCAGCAAAAAAATTTTGTTCCAAAAAAAAGTTCCATTATTATATATTGAAAGCAATAGCTTTTGTCTAAAACTTTATTCCAAAAAGTAAGAATACATATTTTGAAATACTACATAAAATAAGCAAATAATGGAAAAATATTACTTGAAAGGGCAAAACTATTTTTCAAAGTAACATCGTTTTGGTATAATAGTAGATTGTGCACATAAAACTTTGTCCAACAAACGCGAGTGACATGCAGCTTAGGAGGCTCGTCGAGAGAGGGTGAAGTTGTCGATTTCTCAAATGATGACGTCACAGTGGGCTAAGTGAGTACTTTTCCCAATACGACTCACTTCGACCACTGTGACGTCATCAATTGAGAAATCGACAACTCTCGAGACGAGCCTCCGAAGTCGCATTTTTCTCACAGATGTTGGACAAAAATATTTTTAAAATCATGTTTATATCAAATTTTCGTTAAATAAATTAATGTATCATTATTATAACAAGTTAAGGCTGTTGGAACGCTGGAACGAAAATGACAAAAAAAAACACAAAAAAACCTGAAATATATGGAATCAATCAAATTCCCACCTCACGATTTACTTTAGATAACAAATTTGCAAATATACATTATTGTTTGACGGGTCCTTTAATCGAATTCGTTTTCTTGATGGCAAAAAAGGGGGCTAGTGTTTCATTTTGAACAAAAACTGATAGTTTTGTTTAAATAAAAGATTTGAGATACGAAAAAAAGAGAAAGGTTCAGACAATATTTTATAAATAGTGAGCAATATAAGTTAAGAAAATCCATAAGAGCAAAAGAGATAGAGAACTATTTTTGTCCAATTTTTCATTGTCCATCTCTTTTACTCTTATGGATTTTCTTAACTTCGATTCGGTCGACGACCAAAATACAAAAGGTGTGAAAGCACCTTAATTAGTTTCACATGATTCTTCGAATAGAAAGTACAGTGTTCGTCATGTATAACTTAACATTTATCACTGGAATTTTGCATTGAATGCGTACAAAAATCTAGTGACAAATGTTAAGGCATACATGACGAACACTGTACATGAGAATAATGTCTCTTTTGGTATTTTGGACTAAGGCCGACGAAGCACATTGGAAATTCCGGGCGGGTATTTCAAATATCAATTAAAAATGCATGTGAGAAATATAATTTACTTTATTTTGTTTTCCCAAGAAATGGAGAATAAAATTAAAGAACTATCAACTTAATTTTATTCTCCATTTCTTTGGAAAAAACAAAATAAAGTAAATTATATATCTCACATTCATTTTTAATTGAGATTTGAAATACCTGCCGCGTGCGCATCGTTCGCCGTTTTTCCGCTACAAACTCCAAAAACCATAAGACATTATTCTCATGTACTTTCCATCCGATGAATCATGTGAAAATAATTATTATCTCCTTTTCCCACGTAATTGGGAATAATATTATCCTCAAAAAACAATTTCGAGTGTGCTTAAAACAGAAAATCATTAGAGTGAAAGAGAAAAAATTTGCCTGTCTCTTTTACTTTTATGATTTTCTGCTTTTTGCTTTGAGTTTTCTGCTATCATAGGACGGCACCCTTACCTCCTTTAGGATTGCGTCCCATGATTGCGTTTTGCGTTGCGTCATAATCCTTTTCTAAAAAAGACATGGATTTCAGACAACTTCACATTGCGTTCCACATTTCGAGTTACCTTTCAGCTAACTTCATGCGTAGTGCGCTAACCTTATTGGTCAATTCATATGGCGCGCGAATTTAAATTGTCATTTCAGTTTCTCGTGAGAGAAAAAAAGACAAAAGTATACTTCTGTCTCTTTCTCTCTCATTATGACGCAACGCAAAACGCAATCATGGAACGCCAGCCTTAGAAGCAAAAAGGGATTTTGACATCTGTAAGTATTGCTCACTCTTTTTAAAATAATGTCTATCAGTTTTTGTTAAAAATGAGACACTAGCCCCCCTTTTTGCCATTGAAAAACCGATCTCGATTTAAGGACCCGTGAAACAATAATGTATATTTGCAAATTTGTCATCTAAAGTAAATCGTGCGGTAGGAATTGACTGATTCTACATGATAATTTTCATATTTCAAATCGGTACAATAGCCCTAACCCGGGTTTTTTTTTTCGAAAAAGTACCAATTTCGCGAAAGAAAACCGGGTTATTTCAATTTGTTTATATGGTAATTACCACATGCCCTTAATGTTTGTTGAAGCTATTATTCTTGAAATAATAGTTTAGTGATAAAGAAATATATTTGAAACAATTTTTAACAAAACGAATGTTTAATATCAAAATTTAATTAAATGTTAAATATCATGTAATTTGCTTAAAGTAATAGAAAGTAAGTAAGTATCCTGAGCACTTAAAACTAAAAAATCACTTTCTAAGTATACTTAGATATTTAAAATGTAGGAAAAAAGTTTTAAATTTGTGTCTTAAGGTAGTTGTGCCGAAATCGAACCTTTCTTAAAAAATCTTATAAATCGTGTTTTTAAAGGCAAATATTTTTAATTATGTTCAGTACTTTTTGCATGGGTCTCCTATAGCTAACATGGGCAATCGCCACATTATGAAGTCTTGTATGAAAACGAATCTTACCATTGTGCTAAAAAACTACAGATGTATAGTAAAATATCGTGTGGATTTTATGAAAAAAAATCAAAGTTATTGTGCGTTTAGTATAAAAGATATAATATTGAAAATAATAATATTTCTGTTCTCGCGAGACTCATGGCGGGGGTATGGAGTGACGATGTGGCAACACTGAGATAACATTTCGACCATTTTGACAATACTATTTTGAGGCTATAAGTGCATCACCACCATTTTCTCTGAGAATGAAATTGCAGTGTTGCCAATGTTGTTTCCATACGAACTGTGACTGTGAATGTGTGTATATGTATATAGGATGCTTCTATGTGATTATACAATCCCAGTCAAAATTTTTGACCAATGGTTAGGAGAGAACATGTGATATCTTACATATATCTGAGCATAAACTTTTGAGTATTTTTGCCACGAGACAACTACCTGAAGATTGATTTTGGAACTTTTTTTTGTTAACGGTGTTAGAGCATTTTCAAACCACTAATAATTAATGTGGACTTTACTCAAATCCGCCATTGTGTCCACATCTTACCAATACGCGGTGTTTGAGGTCGCAAAAATTATGTGTTTGAAGTGTCGTTTTTTTATCGACAATCTTTTGGTTGTACGACAGGGGCTATCTGCTTATTTTCTGCAAAAAGAAATTTTTTTAGCTAAAAAGTGAATTTTTACAAGTGAAGAGACGCGGGTTGAGGGGTGCGAGTAAACAGTACTTACATTTTGCCAAGTCCCTGTTCGAGCAAAAAAGGCACAAAACTTCACTCCAAGGGTGCTTCACTCACTCAGAAAAATTTTCCGAATCTCGCTATGCACTTCAAAGCTCGAGTACTTACGAAAATCGTGTAAAAAAAAGAAGTTTGAAGCAAAGAAGTTCACTAGCACATGTGTAGTACGCAATTTCTCAAACTTATTTTTTTACACGATTTTCGTAAGTGCTCGGGCTTTGAAGTGCATAGCGAAATTCGGAAAATTTTTCTGAGTGAGCGAAGCACCCTTGGAGTGAAGTTTTGTGCCTTTTTTGCTCGGGCAGGGACTTGGCACTATGGCGGATTTTAAGGCATTCCACAGATTTTGCTATTTTTCTGTGTTTGTTTACATGTTTTCGTGAAATGCTGCAACAGGCTTAAGAAAATGTCACTTTTTGTGAATATGTCCATACTTATTTAATGAGTAGAGGCTAAATATTATTAAAGAATTCCAGTAGAAATGATGGAATCACTAAAGATTTGATAGATCAAACATTATTAATCCAAATAATTAAATCACAAAATTATTATAAAGATAAATTATTTTCATTTAATTGTAATGATTGACAGTTAAATGCTTTTACATAATCAATAAGCATCGCAAATTAAAACTACTTCCTTTTTCTATTAAATATTAAATTTAAAGTTTTTATAATAACTCATGTTTTTACAGGCCTCTTTCATCAATACATTATTCAAAGTGGCACTGCGTTGAGTCGCTCTGGATTTACAGACAAAACTAAATTTAAACTGTTTTTAAAAAAAATTGCTGTAGCAGTTGGTTGTCCAAGTATTAAGTCCAAAATTCTAATAAAGTGCCTGAGAAGCAAAAGTACACGAGAAATATTGGTCGCAGTTGACGAACATTCTTATACAAAGACGTGGTTACCCACGAATGAAATTGAATCGAATAATGCAGTTTTGACGGATACTCCTTGGAATTTATTAGCACAAAATAAAATGAAGGATCTTCCTTCATTATCTGGCAACACTCTAGATGAAGGTTCGATGTTTACACTAGGTAATTTTACATCAATCTTGCTTGTTTTGCTTCAGAGGAAGTTTTGTAGTCGTTAAATTTTCTAATATTTTAAAAATAATGTACACCTCAGTGGGCAAAAAGACATTAATATCCTGAGGTAGTCCTAAAGATATCCTTAGGACGTCCATGTAAATCCAATTGATGTCCAAAAGACGACTGATGTCTTAAAGACGTCTTTAGGACGTCCTCAGGATGACAATGTCTTTTTGCCCACTAGAACTCGATTCTCTTAATATTAACGAAATCCAAAACAGAGACCCTACCAATATTAACCAAATACC
The DNA here is from genome assembly GCA_900474275.1 of Synergus japonicus. NCBI lineage: Eukaryota > Metazoa > Arthropoda > Insecta > Hymenoptera > Cynipidae > Synergus > Synergus japonicus. The sequence goes on from UCOH01012654.1 coordinate 12,020, forward strand.
TTCTCTCAATAGCCATATCAATTGCTTATGCGTATTGCACGCGAATAGCGACTAATTAAATGCTAGAGAGTAACGCATTCTCGAAAATGACTAAATCGATTCTCATGGTTCAAATATATATTATACAATGTATCACAGCAGTTCTAAAAAAAATTCGAGAGCCAATTCTAACAATTAGAAAAGGACAAAAAAAATTTTTGAAATTTTTGTACCGCCTCAGTCTTTTTTCTATAATACACTTACACCTTCAGTAACAACATATATTTTTTTGAAGATGGTCCAAATTTTAGTTCATAGTTTTTAAAAAAAATGTTTTTTTGGCTCCTAGAAAGTATGCTACTCCATTGAAACGAGAGGTCTTCTTTATTTTAACTCATTATTCTCTCAAATGAGCATAATTTGAAATGATAGATACGCTTTTGCAAAGATATTAGTTTACATCTTATAATTCCGATCTTTTTTGTCTGCTTTTATATACATCATACACGTATTATACATAATTGCTACATACAACAAATGTGTACTATGAACGCAATATACACATTGTGTCAATCATATCAATCTATTATACGATAATATTACTCACTACTTTTCACCTAATGGAAGCATTTTCTTTAGATTGACTTTGAGGGTAGTTGTCCCGACTATTTAGTTTTGGCTGTACTCATCACGTTACTCAAAATTGTTGAAATTTTAATAGAATTAGATACGTCTATTGCCACTTACTATTTAAAAAAATTTTTTAATCTTGAAAAAAGGGCAAAAAATCACGTTTGTTTTTAAACAGTCGCCATTTTGTGAACACTTTTTTTTCTTTTTACCTAGTTCAGACGATAACGGTATTCTAACTAATTAAGAATCTTTATTTTTTTCCGACCACCAGAAGGGTTAGAATCGTGTCAATACGGACGCACCCTTTTTTCCACACACCCCACTTCATCAGCCTGTAACTTGTTTAATTTTCGAATTCTTTTTTCTCCATTTTTGCTTCCTCATAGAGGAAGCTTTGTAGTGGTGACAAAATCCATTTTCCAGAAAAAGGTTTTTTTGGATAAATTTTAATTGGAATATATCTAGTATGATGTCCTGAAAAATTTTCCGCGCATGTATGTGTACATGTGTGCGTGTATGCGCGTGTGTGTCTTTTTTTTTGTTCCCACCATATCTCTAGAACGTGTGTATAGAAATTGATGAAATTTAGCACACTTACTCCACCCTATAAAACCTTGATTCTATCAGAAGGGTTTAATAATTATGTTTCGTATCATTTTCTATGTATCGTGTTATTTAGCTCAAAATTTGAATTTTCGATTTTTGAAGGAAATTCAAAAATTTGTTATGCCTATCCTAGAGGGTGTTCAAAAAGAAACATTTTTCATCTTTAGACTTTTTTTCATATCGTGCGTTGTTTGGCTTCTAGTTCAAGTTTTATTTCATTTTTTTTTTATTTTCAAAATATTGTAAGTCTTTCAATTTTTTTTTTATCCAAAAAAGTCATTAAGACAAATTGTTCGACTTTTTGAGTACTACGAACATCCGTGATTAGAATTTTAAAATTGAAAAAAAGTGGTTTCAAGATTTTTCAAAATGCTCCGACTTTTTGAATTTTTATCCAAAATGGCTGGCTAACGAACTTGATCTTCATTTTAGGACACATTCGTAAAAACATGTTTTTCGAGTTCAGGGGGTTCCAAAACGTGGACATTTGACAAAAACTGGGGGGTTCAAATTTTACACAAATTTAATACCTTCTCTGATGAGAATGTGAAAAATATTGATTATATTAAATATTAAAATAACCCCTTTAAATAACGTACACGGAGAGAAATAGATATTAGCTTTTAATATCTAGATATTAAATCGTAATATATTTGCTTATTAACTATGGGACGACTATCTAGATATTTAGATTTAATATCCTCAGATATTAAACTTTTTAATTTCCGAGATATTAAATTTAAATATCTAAGATATTAAAATTAGGAGGAGAAATTTAAAAACCTTTAATATCTTGGATATTAAGGTTTAATATCCTTGATGACACATTCAAAAATCTCAGATATTAAAATTATATATCTAGAATACTACTGCTATAGGTTAGGATCATAGTTATAGGATTTGTTTATTATTATTTTATATATTGAATAATTAATAATAATATTATATATTAAATATTTATTTTGCTCGACATTAGATCGATAGATCATTTACAATGACTAATTCAGATTAATAGTACATCAATTATCACAGAAATAATTAGTAAGTAAAGTCAGGGATATTCCCTGACAATTTCCGCGGCTGCTTTAACGAAAATCTCCTTTTTGATCCTGTAAAAACGTAAAATATTAGTCAAGTGAGTAATAATGACTTTGTTAATGACTCACATTAACAAAAAAACTTTTGATTACTTACACATGATTAATTGAAAAGTGCTGAAATAAATAGTTCACGATACTTTGCACTAAGTTTCGACGAGAATTTCTGTTGAGAGTATGTCCTTGGAGAATCACAGTGCGTCCCTGAACGTCAGTGTTCAAATAATTCTTCAATCCCTAGAAGCATATTATTATAAATATTTATAATTAATCCAAACATAGTTTACACCATATAGAAATTATAGAAAGTAAAAATGAAATAGAGTACTACTAGAGGATATTACCTATTCTATATTTTTCCTTATATAATTTTTTTCTACAATCTAAGAGCCATCTAAAAGAACTTACATATGGAAATAACGGAGGTTCCTTATATCTGTTGACATTCTCGTTTTCATACGATTCATCATTCCTAGCGAGAAGCGGTTGGGAAAATGTATTTGTCTTATTTTTTACAGACGGTTCTTGTAAAAGCTTCTGTTTTTTAGTTGGTTGTACTTCCAGTGCATCGCATTCAGCCAAGTCGGCGACTATCAGTGAACCATCTGTATTTACAGTATAATCTTCTACAGTCCCTAAATATAAAAGAAAAATAAGAATAATCACATCACATTAAACAGGAATAATTACAATTCGACTTTCTTTGCGATTGTAACTTAAGTATTTAAAACCTATTTAAAAATAAATTAGTTTTAAGATACAAATGCATGAATATGGAACAATTTTCACAATTCGTACACCAATTTTGACCCTAGGATTTAGAATCACCTGAAAATTTCCCTAAGAAAATGTAATAAAATGACACGTGCAGAAGGATTTTTGGATAAAAAGTTTTTTTTTTGAGAAATATGTTAATCTAGACTCCATAAAATTCATTAAAATGTTAAATTCTCTTTTTATAACTCACACTCATTATTTTCAGCGTCTTCAACAATATTCATCGATTCCTCAGTATCTTGCGAATCCGATTTATTCTGTAAATAAATCGTATATTAGCGTTAAGTTTGAATCTCAAGATAAAGTTTATCGAGTTAACTATATAAAAAAATGAATTTTAAAAATAATTTTTAATATTACAATTAACTATTTGTAAAAAGAAACTGGTATACCGATTGCAAGAGTTCATTGAATTTCTTCAAAAACTTCACTCTTGGACCTATTTCCGGTATTAAATCACGAATATCTCGTTCCTCTGATAACTTTAATGAGTCTAGATCGATTGTATTCTCTAAAATAAAAATTCAAAATGCTCGTTTATAACATAAAAAATAAGGTATTAGTATGAATTTTCCTGATATTTCATTACTATTTATTATTTATATTTAATTTTTAGGAGAAAGACCATTATCAAAAGCTATACCTTGGAATTTTTTTATTGTTAAATCGTCGACTTCCCAACTTTTCAGCAGGCTGATCGCTGCATTGAAATCCATAGTGCTACAAAGTAGAAGATTATAATAGTATATACAAATATAGCAAGAAAGTATATTTTTACGAATTATGTTAGGAAAATAAGTCTAACAGTTTATATTACATTCTCATCAGAGAATGCACTAGATTTTTTTTAGGTTGGATTTGGTTTGTTTTAAATTTCTTTTCATAATCTTCCCTATTGAAAATTCCTGTATGGGTTCCTTTATAGGATCCTATTATATGGATCTTTAAAGGAAACTGTACATATTCCTATTAAGTTTCCCATATAGTTTCTCACGTGTGTGTCATTAAAGGAAAGGTGACAGGGATCCTATGTAGGTTTCTGTGTAGTTTCCTGATCATACAGAAAATTGGTACGTATACATATTGAAAGACGGTTCCCATGTAGGATCCTTTACCTTTTAT